>JAAGAY010142876.1:0-33451 GCA_011801015.1 Ardeotis arabs
GCCCCCTTGAGGTACTGGAAGACCGCTCTCAGGTCTCCCCGGAGCCTCCTCTTCTCCAGGCTGAACAGCCCCAACTCTCTCAGCCTTTCTTCATAGGAGAGGTGCTCCAGCCCTCTTATCATCTTTGTGGCCCTCCTCTGGACCTTCTCCATCTGGTCCATGTCCTTCTTATGTTGGAGGCTCCAGAGCTGGACACAGTACTCCAGGTGGGGTCTCACCAGGGCAGAGTAGAGGGGGAGAATCCCCTCCCTCGACCTGCTGGCCACGGTCCTCTTGGTGCAGCCCAGGATGCGGTTGGCCTTCTGGGCCGCAAGGGCGCATTGCCGGCTCATGTTGAGCTTCTCATCCACCAGCACTCCCAAGTCCTTCTCCTCAGGGCTGCTCTCGATCCATTCTCCGCCCAGCCTGGATTTGTGCCTGGGATTGCCACGACCCATGTGCAGGACCTTGCACTTGGCCTGGTTGAACTGCATGAGGTTGGCACGGGCCCACCTCATGGCGTGAGGTGGCCCGTGGCGGTGAACACGCGGTCGCAGTGCTTGAAACGCTAGTCAGTGGCGTCTACAGGCGAGATTGCAAATGAATACGTAAAATGTGGGTTTATATTGGATATTAGGAAAAAATTGGATATTAGGAAAAGATTTTTCATGATGAGAGTTGTAGAACACTGGCCCAGGTTGCCCAGAGAGGTGGTGGATGCTCCATCCCTGGAAACATTCCAGGCCAGGTTGGATGAGTCTCTGAGCAACCTGATCTGGTTGGAGATGTCCCTGCTCCTTGCAGGGGGGTTGGACTAGATGACCTTGGAAGGTCCCTTCCAACTCAAACCATTCTATGATTCTATATTTGCATTTATTATATTAAATTAATCAGATTTAACGAAAAAGATTTATTTCCGGTTTCAACTATTTGAATCTGTTGCTCGTAAGCTGATTTGTTGCTTTAGTTCTGTGGCACAATTTTGGTTTTAGGAGTTGGACCTGAGTTTGCCAAGCGCAGTTTGGGCGTAGCGGCAGGGACGAAGGTCGTTGCATGTCTTCAGGGAGATAAAAACCCCTCCAGGTCAGAAACACAGCTAAATCTAGAAGAAATGAGTTAAAATCCCGGATATTTCGCTGATCCTGTTGAGTTGCTTCACTCTCTGCCCTCTCTTCTCCAGTGTCTCTCTGGGATGGAGTGGCTCTGACGCATCTGGCTGGGCTCAGTGGGGGCATTAACGACACTCAAAAATTCCTGCTTGTGTTTTGCATGAATTGAGGTGTTTAAATCTACGTATGTTCTCCTGAAACAGTCTGTCCTGAGTGTATCTATGTTCTCCTTCGCCGGTGGAGGTGCCAACCTCTGCAGCCAGGCTGGGCGTGGAAGCTCAGCGGCGTGATAGAGAGATGAGAAAATAAAAATACGGACAGAAAGACAAGGCTCGAAAGGGTAAATGTGCTGAGAGGAAAGATAAAAGAAGAGAGATTTAAAAAACGACAGACGGAGAGCGGTTAAATCTGCATGAGGGTATGGAAACTAAAGCCATGAAAAATGAATGAACAATAAGCGCATCAAGATAGGAGCTGAGTAAAAATGAATGCGAGAGGAGGAAGGTTGAATAAGAGACACACCGTGTTTCCTGATTTTTATGCAGTGTTAATGGTAATTTCACTTGTCTTACTGGTGTCAAATTTCGGAAATATTGTCAGCTGATAGCGTAGCACCGTTTCCTTGCTCTCGTTGGAGGTGATGGAGCGATGCACGAGCGCTTCCAGCTCCCAACAACGGGCTAACGCGAGGATTTGGGTTTCTGTGATGGGAAGGCACGAAGGGCTTAGCAAGTCAAGGGCTTAGCAAGTCAAGGGTTTAGCAAGTCTGTGACCCAGCCTGTAAGGCAAACCATTCCTGACTTCAGATCTACTGCAAACCAGTGGAATTCTACCCCAAACCAGTGGAATTCTACCCCAAACCAGTAGATTTCCACCCCAGTTTTCATCTGAAGAGCTTTAAAGGTCTGCAAATGTGTTATCTGAAAATAAATCTTCAGGTGCTGCGTGCAAATGTACGTTTAGCGCTTGATTTTCATAACAGGTAGAAATCAAAAGTAATCAAAAAACCCTGCTAAAGGTGAGAGGGGAGATCAGGTCCCGATGGGGGCCCTAGGGTTAGGGATCGCTGTGGAAATGGTTGGGGATTTTCCTCTTCTGTCACGTCAGGCGCCTAATTCTGTCACGTGTGGTTTGAGATGCTTTAACGGAGCTAAAATCTTTGGGCTTCACGTAGGTGTAAGTCAGTGAAACTTAATGGCGTGTGACTGCAGAGCAGGCAGTGTAACGCTCGCTTGTCATCTTGAGCTGAAACGACGGAGAACTTTACTCGTTCAGTCCATATAATTTCATCTGCCGCTGTAAGGTTTCTTCATACAAGTAATATTCACTCATGTCATAGAAAGAAATTCTTCACAACTGGCAGGCGGACGCCTCTCAGGGTCTCTTCACATCTCATCTCCTCTCCACTTCTTGCAGCCGGGCCGGGCTGAGTTGGGCTCAGTCACCGCCCGGCGGGAGGCCAGAGGGTGAGGCCTGCAAGGCCCACGAGGCTCGCGCCTCCCCCTCTCTGCCCCTGCTCAGCTTCTTCACTTTTTCCTTTCTTTTTTTAATTATTTTTTTCCCTTTTTAAATACGTTATCTTAGAGGTGTTATCTCAGAACATTCTGCTGCCAATTGGCTCGGCCCTGGCCAGCAGCAGGTCTGCCCTAGGCCCGGCCCAGTCCACCGGACAAAGGGGAAACAACGTCCAGCAGCTTGTTACAGAAACTACCACCGTAGCCCCCCCTCACTAAACTAAACCAGAAGAATAAGACATTTTTGGTCTGTAGGCTGATAAAACCTGCAAATTCATTTTGCGTGGCTCGTGGCCATGTGATATTTCCAGTGTTTTTTAAGAGTATTTTGGATAGCAGTAAGGTGTGTGTTAACCTACGCTCGGCTACAGCCCGGAGGAGTCGTTTGGAGCCGTGAATGCCTCTTCATAATAAGCCTCAGTGAAATTTTTAATTAAAAATTTGCATCTGAGCCTTGAAACGCCGTTCATGGGCCACCGAAACGGGAGCTGAGCTCCTGGAGAGCGGCACGTGGATGTTCAGGGAAAGCTAGGAAATGCAAAAAGTCCTGCAAGACAGGGAAGGAATCAGCCTCTTGAAATTGGGGCCTCTTTGATGGTGTTAAATTAAATTCTGGTCCATTAAGCAGGGAGTTTTAATTGAGTAATACTGCTTTGCAAATATTTCTGAATAATATCTATTTTTAGTACATCTGGTTGGCACAGTGGCTGAAGAACAAAGCTAAACGAGAAAAGGCTGAAAATGAGGAATCTTTTGTTTGCTTCATTTTTTTTTTCTGAATATCCCATCTTGTTTCAGTTGGTACGCACAATATTTTTTCTTAAATCTTAATCTTTTAAAATTAGAATATTATACATACGGGCTATACCGGGATTACTTTTAAAGGAAAGAAAAAAAAAATTGTGGAAAATTGTGCAAGTGTCCTGATTTTTCTGTTTGCATTCAGGAAATGGGATACCCTTTCCCGAAAAAAAGCTGTCGATTCCCAATTTTTGAGCCTGACAGAACAGGAGGGGGTAGGAAAATTAGCTTAGATAGATGCAACCTCTTCCTTACCATGGAAGAAAACCTTGTATTTGAGTGAATTGTACCAACAATATATCCTAGATAATGCAGATTTTTTTTTTTTTGAAGCACTACTACTTAGATACAATTACAAATAATTTAACTTTTGGCAGAACGATAGAGTTGTCCGTCTTTTTTTTTGTAATTCGTAACATTTAAATCCAACGGATGCGCCGCGCGTCAAGTCTTCCAATGGAGGAAGTCTTCTTCAACGGAGTTCCTGGAACTTCAAAAAGCCACAAAAATTTTCGATCGGGGATACAATCGATGAATCCCAAAGGTAAGAATTGACTATGTGCCGTTAATTATAGATTTTTTATAAGGATTTATGTCGGAGTGGTAGGGGATAAGCGAGCTGTATCTCACCGTTGTGCTCTGTCACGGTGTGAGGTGTCTTGGAAATATTCAGTTTGCAGCTGGGCCCCGAATTTGGCTCTGCCGTCGTGCAGAGAGGCAGCTGATTTCAGTTCTCCGTATGCATATTTAATTTAGCGGCGTGCAGCAAGGCAGGGGATCCGATCAATTTTTTATTAAATTACAGAGGGGGGAAAAAATTTAGTGCACGTGGATCGCAACCGCGGATTTGTTTTTGCTGGGGTGGTTGCGCCTCGCGCGGCGTGTACTGCCTGACCTTCGCGCTGTCTGGAGACTGAAGGATGGGATGGGATTTGTAAAGGTCTGAGATGTTGGGAAAACTCCCGCCGAGCATTTAAACACATCCGTAGTCTCGTTAAAACAATCTGTTCAGATGTGGGAATGAATTTGCCGTGTTGGCCTTCTCCCTGGGCTAAATACTCCTCTCCTACTTCATCGTAAGAACGTAGACTTGGGAGCAGAGTCAATTGTGGACGGACGCGCTGTCCCCGGGGGAGCGAGGGGTTGCGGAGCCGCTGAGAAAGCAGGAGGACAGATGTCCGTTGATTAATGGGACACCCCGCGTATTTTGGGCATCTGGCAGGCAGGCGGATCGCCGCTACGGTGGCCACCGGGTCGATGCTGTGATTGCTCCGTCCCTGGGTCACCACCCAACCGCTCATCTCTGCTGGAAGGGGAGCAGAAGGGGATGGTGCCACGAGTCCTGGGGCGCAGTGGGCGCCTCTTCTTCATGCCGGACAATGCCCTCAACTCAAGTCCCTCGCTGTTGCGGTCAATCCAAAATATGGTAAAAAATAGGAGTTCCCTAGACTTGGCCGTTGGGCAACTCATAGGATCCAGCGTCGCATGTCGACGTTTATTTCCCCAAAAACGAAGGTGGCCTGGATGTGGCCCTCCGAGGCCGGTTCCTCAAGGCACCGCTTGCAGCCAACACTGGCCCAGGAGAAGTCCACGAGCCCACCTGGGCAACACGTGAGGGACATCAGCTGCGGAAGGACAGTGTCGTAGAGCGCCGCCGCGCAACAATTCCCACTTTTTCCCCGTGCTTTCCTAACGCAGGTGTGTTTTGGTCCCCGTAAGGAAAATGACTCCCTTGTCGTTAACTAAAATGCCACTTCAAGCAGCAGAAGGAAATGACGACGTCGTTTTCTCTGGCTCCTTTGTTGCCTGAGGGAAAAGCTGGGGAAGATAATGGGTCAGCGCCTACAAAAGACGCACAATTACCTTATTTCCAATTTCTCTCGTACAACATAACACGGGGGGAAAAACGCAGACGCAGCTCGCGAGCACGAACGTCAGCGTTTACTTGAAAACTCGGAACGTCGCCGGGTATGTTTACGTGTGAGCGGTGGGGTTTGAACTTCCCAGTGGTGTGTGTATGGAATTACTTCCGCCGCCGTCTTTTGCGAGCTGACTCAGAACTACTCGCGTTTGAATATTCACGGCATTAAAATTTCCAAGTGCTGTTTCACTTTTTGTGGTGTAGAAGGAATGAATGGAGAGGACGTCGGCGGTCGGCCGCACCGCCGCCGCGAGGGCTCTGGGGGCTCTCCCGACGTGGGACCCCGCATCTGTCGGCGCTGTGCCGGGTCACCGCCCCACCCCGCCCCGGGGCTGCCGCCAGCTGCCCGCAGGTGCGGGGCCACGCCGCGCGGTTGGGCACGCACAATGGCCGCATCTTAGCGGTGGGAGGAGGTGGCTTTTGAAGCGGTGCCCAGGGAAGCCGGGCGAGACAATGGCGACCTAAAGAAGCCGTGGGGGCTTTAGATGAGAAAAAGAAGCATCTGTTTAAGGTCTCCTCCTTGGAGTGGCTCTATTCATCCCGCTGGAGTTGGGTTTGGCCTTTTTAATTACCCGTGGCATTGTGTAGCAGGAATGTAACTCTTTCTGAAAGGGAAAAGCAGGGAAAGTTGATTTTTTTTTTTTATTTTTTTTTTTCCCTGCCTATGTGGCTTTTGCTGAGCTTGTTTCCAAGACTTTTCTGCTTCTTAACTGCCTGCTGCTGTGTCCGACGGCCGGCTAATACCGAGCTAACGGGAGGAACGCCACGGGAACGTCCGGAGCGATTGCATTTCTTTCTCAGCTGTCTCTCTGAACCGTGTAGCTCTCACTGTCCTTGATTGGATTCGACCCCTGCTAGCTCTTCTCTGCTCATGTGTCGTAGTTCAGCCCTGATCAGGACCAGACTACGCAGTCGCTCTCTCACTCCCCCCACCCTCCGAGGGAACAGGGGGAGATAATAGAAGAAAAACGGCTCCAGGTTTGAGATAAGGACGGGAAGAGATCCTTAAAGTTACCGTCATGGGCAAAACCAGACTCGACTTGGGGAAAATTATTCATTTATTACTAAAACTAGCAGGAGAACGAGACAGAGAACAAGATAAAAAACCTCCTCCCCACCCCTCCCTCTTCCCGAGCTTAACATTATCTCTACCTCCTTCCCCCCCGAGCGGCACAGGGGGGAAGAGGGAATGGGGGTTGCGGTCAGTCCATCACACGTTGTTTTACGCCGCTGCTTTATCATCTGAGGAAGAACTCCTCACATTCCTCCCCTGCTCCAGCGTGGGGTCCCTCCCACGGGCCACAGTCCTTGGTGAAACTGCTCCGGCGTGGGTCATCTCTTCCACGGGGTGCAGCCCCTCCAGAACGGCTGCCCCAGCGGGGCCTCCACGGGCCACAGCCGCCTTCAGGCACCCGCCTGCCCCGGCGTGGGGTCCTCCCCGGGCTGCAGGGGGATCTCTGCTCCTCCGTGGGCCTCCCTGGGCTGCAGGGGGATCTCTGCTCCTCCGTGGGCCTCCATGGGCTGCAGGGGGACAACCTGCTCCACCATGGTCATCACCACAGGCTGCAGGGGAATCTTGGCCAGGAGCTGCATTACTCCTCCCCCTCCTTCTGCACTGACCTTGGCTGTTTCTCTCACAAGAAAAGTTCTTCACAACAGGCAGGCAGACGCCTCTCAGGATCTTTTCACATCATCCATCTCATCTCTTCTCCACTTCTTGCAGCCGGGCCGGGCTGAGTTGGGCCCAGTCGGCCACCTGGCGAGAGGCCAGAGGGTGAGGCCTGCAAGGCCCGTGAGGCCTGTGCCTCCCCCTCTGCGCTCTGCCCCTGCTCAGCTTCTTCAAATCTTGTCTTCTCTTTTTTTTTTCTGTTTTCCCCTTCTTAAATACGTTATCGCAGAGGCGTTATCATGGGACATTCTGCTACCAATCGGCTCGGCCTTGGCCAGCAGCGGGTCGGCCCTAGGCCCGGCCGAGTCCACTAAACAAAGGGGAAACTTCCAGCAGTTTCCTATAGAAGCTTCCACCTTAGGCCCCCCCTCACCAAACAAAACCACAACATCATGCCGTTGATCATCGCTGGGGACTCTGGTGGCCATGGGCAAGCAGGTCAGGATTGAGCCCAACACGTGTAGGGTTGTGGAAGTGATGAGCGGAAGAGCTGCTCCTTCGTATATTTGTCGGGTAAATAGTACAATGTCCACGGTCTGAGCTCTGGAGGACACGGCGCAGGAGGAGCAGGAGGCAAGGTGGTGGTCCTCAGCAGGGACCTGCGCTCAGGTTCTTCTTATTTCTCTTCCCCCTCTCTTGAGCGTTAGATAAATAGAAAAAAATTTTATATCAAGAAATATCCCTGAGATATTTCTTTGCCAGCCCTAAATCAGCGTCACGCTGAGGACACGAACCCATGTGCACGTGGGGGATAACCGATGTTGACCCGTTGCACCAAAGCCACTGCTGCATCCTGAGGAGGTTTGGGATGAACAGGGAGGCACCCAGGGACCACCCCGCTCCAAATATCTCCTCTCCTTAAAGCTCCCCTCTGAGCTCCCAAGGTGGCTGGTGGGGCGAGACAAAGCATCTCCACCCTGCCCAGTGCTGAGGGCAGGTGGATCTCCTGGAGATCTGGAGACCTCCTGGGCTTGGTGGGCACGACGGGGTTTCTCCTACTCTCATCTCCTCCCCTTTTGAGTTGCCTTGTCTTCAGAGGCTTGAAAGGCCTTCAGAGGTCTCGGAAAGGGTGGGTTTAAAATAGAGGGAGGTAGATTTAGATGAGATATTAGGAAAAAATCTTTTACAATGAGGGTTGTAGAACACTGGCCCAGGTTGCCCATAGAGGTGGTGGACGCCCCATCCCTGGAAACATTCCAGGCCAGGCTGGCCGGGGCTCTTTTTTTATAAAAAGTCCCTTTCGCTTGGCTAGGAGATAAGAGTGTTCTCCTCTAGTGGATGCATCAGGATGCTGTTTTAAATATTTCATTTGCATTTTTATTCCGAGCTTAATAATAATTAAAAAAAAAAAAAAAATCCCAAGGAGCAACGGGGTTGCTTGACAGCAAGAATTTCTCAGCGCTTTAAAGCATCCTGAGACTGCAGCCCACGGATTTCTCGCTGACGGAGCAAAACAAGGAGCCAAGCGCACACTTTGTGTTGAGCTTTGTCCGTTTGCAACCGGAGCTTGGGTTTTTTTGGGGCCATTTGGGTGTTTTTTAAGTCGGTTGGTACATGATCTTTCCTCAAAACAAGCCCTGGGGATCCGCAGGGTTGTTTTTTTGTTTTTTTTTTTTAGTTAGACCAAATAGTTTCGCCTTTATTATTAAATAAGGAGGGATTAGGAAGTCACCCAACAGGCTCTCCATCCTTTTGACTCCTTGCCTGAAGGAAGCCCTGTTTTCTTGGTGGGACTATTTAACTCTTTAAGCCAGAATTGGAAATTCTTCAGCTAATTGGGAGGTGGACACTGGCAGGAATGGCCTGAGCGCTTACACGCTCATTAACACGCAAATCGAGGTTTCTTCTACCACCAGCAGCTTTGTTCCAACAAAGAAGAGCTGGATTAAGCAGGGCTAATCTCAAATTAACAACCGCAGAGCCCGGCTTTTTGGAGGTGGACTCAGAGATGGGACGCGAGTCCTAATGAAGAGTATCAAAAATTCATTGCCTTGACTTCAAAGGCGTCGCTTGGGAGTGAAAACCAAAAAGATGTTGTCCCCGTGAACTTCCAAAGCTGGTTTTATCACGGTTCTCGCGCGGCAACCTGGCCAAAACCTGCTTGATGTTGGCACGTGCGTGGTTGTTCGGCTGGAGCTCAGCAGATTTGGGATTTAATCCGTGAAAAATGTGAAAAGCTTCATCGCTTCGTGGTTTGGTTCACAGGAGGCAGCGTAGTCATTGCCAATGCTAAAAAAAAGCCTGATTGTTTATTCCTGAGAATCTGCAATGGATTTTTGATCCGCGGAAATGAGCCCGAGGAGGTCGGACGCGGGGAGGCGGCCTGTCCCGTCCGCGAGGGCCCTTCGCAGCTGTGCGCCCTTCCTCCGACCGCTCGCATTGCGTTTGATAGACCAGGTCCCTCAAACCTAAGCAGTTCTCGTGGGTTTCATGAGTTGAGGCATGTTTGTCCCCTCTTCATGGTTTTATCCAGAAGGATGTCAAGGAGTTTCATGCGTCTTGAGCTAACACTTTGCCTTTCCTTAGCACAAAGGTTGTCCAACGGCATGAATTTCTATCGCATTTTGTCTGAGTAACCTGTTGTAGCTCGTTAGAGCAGGTCCCTCTGCTGCAAGAGGTAAAGGCCGAGACCAGAGCTGGTGGGTACAGAGCAGCGGCCTTGATTTAGGGTTGTACTTCCGCCCATTGCGTTTGGCCTTACTCCAAAGTCTCTTGATTTCTTGATTTTAGTAGAGTTGGAGCTTCTTTTCTCCCTTATCATGTTGTAAACCACGAGTAGCTAATGGGTCCTTGACACCGCGTACGCTGAGGGTGGAGGAGGCCGGTGCAGACAGTTTTGGCAGCACCGCGTGTCTCGCTTCGCTTTGGGAGCCACCGAGATCTTCGCAACCTTGAAAACTTCAGGCATCTCCAAACCGCTTATGTGAATCTCTGACCTCTTCCTCGACTCAGGGAAGCGATAAAACAATTTTGGCTGAGGAAGTAATGCGGTTACAACCTTTGAAATGATGCTAAGAACATTTAGGATTAATCTCATTGAACCTTCGGGAGGGCTGACAGCTGGAGCCGGGCCTTGCGCAGGGGAGGGAACTTAAGCAGGAAAAAATTGCTTCGACTTTCCGTAGTTAAATCCTAATAGGCTTAGGAGGAGAAAATAAAAGCAATTCATTTCGCGTTACGCCCGTTTAAATGAAAAAGAAACAAGTGGGGACAGAGAAGAAGCGATCCAGTTTTTAAAATTAGCCAGCGTTTCACGCCTTTTTCTCCTCACCGTCCTCATTTGCCGATTTCAGGCCTGTCAAAAGCATCAGTTTGGGCCTTCAATCTTAGGGCGGCAATGAATTTTCATGGCAGCCCACGCGGCCTCTCGACACAGGGTGTCGGCCTGGTCTCCTTCGCTGGGGGAGGCGGAGAGGCCGCGGCCGCCCCCTGGCCCGCTCTGGCGTGGGAGAAGCCAAATGAAATTTCAAACGATGAAAACGAGCGGAAAATTCAACTTGTCTGGGGTGACAGGGGGAGGATGGCTCGCTGCCGCGCTTGTCAAGTGTAAATCTCTGATGGCTTTTCTTGATCGGCTTCAGCTTCCGTCGTTAGAACCCGACCCGGCTCCCTTAATTTGTCTTCGTGACAAAAATTGCTACGCAAGATAACAACGTTGCTCCCCTTAATTAATCTGCAAGATGGCGGGTGAGTCTGAGGTCACCGTCAAGGTTGTATTTGTTGCCGAGAGGTGATGTGGGACTTCATTCTGGTTTGTTTGTTATTGAAAAGAAATCCGTATGATGGGATGGCATTTTTGCTTTATGGCGGTTGCGAGCGAAGGGAAAACAAATTATTAGGAGGGAGGTGAGGTATTTTGAGGGAAAATTACCGTAGGTTTTAATTAGAGCAGAAAACAAAGGGCGTAACGGTAAATAGTGGTTGTCATTGATCGACGGTTGTTATGACTGTGTCTGTTAATAAATGCTTCCCGTTCTCTCACGAAGAATCGTTAATGCAAGCTTAACTTTTAAAGCCGGTTCTAATTCCCACAAATTCCCCGCAAATTCTGCGGAAGCATGTAAACGCGAGAGCGACTCTGCTCTTCTGCAGGTGCAAATGCTCCTTGCAGGGGGGTTGGACTGGATGACCTTTGAAGGTCCCTCCCAACCCAAACCATTCCATGATTCCATGTGTCCAGCCATGCTCCAGTCCCAGTGGCCGCGGAGGTGGCACGACCAGCTTGACGTAAGGCCGTTCCGTAACTGGGGTGGGAGCAAAGGTTGGATGGGATCTGTGGGCCCACTCGGTGTTCTCCAAGGGACCAAACGACGATCAAGAGATTTCGTGGAAAATTTGTTTCTGCTCTGGAGAGTCAATCTGTTCGATAAATCAGGCGACTGGAGGAGTCTGTCTGTATCCGTCATCTCTCGATGCGACGTGACGTTGGTTCTGCTCGTGAGAAGCAGGAGTTGAGCTTTCATTTCGCACCGCCGGCCGTCGATGGACTGGAAGTCATGCCGTCATCGTTTCTGTCCGTGTATTTTGACCACCAGAAGATAGAAATACACTCATTTCTAAATCTTCTGGGGTTCCACAGCTGATTTTCAGAAGAGCAAGCAATTTTGGAAGGCTTCATTCCAAAATTGATGCCAGATACCTACTTATTCCGTACATGCGTTTGTTGTGATTGCGTTTGCTACTCGTCTCGATATATTTAGGAGCAGCCAACAGTTAGACGTCGCATTTAGCTGAGAAACCTTCTGCACGGATGCCCTGTGCATGCAAATGTCTTTTTATGTGTTGCGGCACTTCAGTTCCATTTCAAAATTCCTCAGATGTATTCGTTTTGTCCTAGCATTTCAAAAGGATTCTCAAATCGAATAGATACACGCACTGTAAAAATAATAATTGCGTTCCCCGCTCATCTTTTTTTTTGCGTGCACAAGTTTTCGGATTCATGGTTTTGTACTTTGAAACCGCGGTCTTTCATACCAAGACGTTACTCCTTCATGCAATTCAGTCACTGAGATGTCTACGGATCGTGCGTCCAGAAAAAAAAAAAAATTGAGGCAAATGTTTTGGAGAGAAATTCAGTCTGGTTGCAAACATTGGGGCGGGGCAATCCCAGGCACAACTCCAGGCTGGGCGGAGAATGGATGGAGAGCAGCCCTGAGGAGAAGGGCTTGGGGGTGATGGTGGATGAGAAGCTCAGCGTGAGCTGGCAGTGTGCCCTTGCGGCCCTGAAGGCCAACCGCATCCTGGGCTGCATCAAGAGGAGCGTGGCCAGCAGGTCAAGGGAGGGGATTCTGCCCCTCTACTCTGCCCTGGTGAGACTCCACCTGCAGCATTGCATCCAGTTCTGGAGTCCCCAACATAAGAAGGACATGGAGCTGTTGGAGAGGGTCCAGAGGAGGCCACGCAGATGCTGAGAGGGCTGGAGCAGCTCTGCTGTGAGGCCAGGCTGAGAGAGCTGGGGCTGTTCAGCCTGGAGAAGAGGAGGCTCCAGGGAGACCTGAGAGCGGCCTTCCAGTGCCTAAAGGGGGTTTAGAAGAAAGGTGGGGAGAAACTCTTCAGCAGGGCCTGGTGTGACAGGACAAGGGGGACGGTTTCAAAATAGAGGGAGGTGGATTCAGATTGGATATTTGGAAAAAATTTTTTACACTGAGGGTGGTGGGACACTGTCCCAGGTTGCCCAGAGAGGTGGTGGATGCCCCATCCCTGGAAACATTCCAGGCCAGGTTGGCCGGGGCTCTGAGCAACCTGATGTGGTTGGAGATGTCCCTGCTCCTTGCAGGGGGTTGGACTGGATGGCCTTTGAAGGTCCCTTCCCACCCAAACCATTCTGTGATTCTCTGATCTCCAGCAGAGCCCCGTCCAACCTGGCCTCGAATGTTTCCAGGGATGGGGCAAGATGGGGATGAAAGGATCAAGCAAAGCCTAAGAAGGAGAAGACAACTATTCCCACCACGTTGACTTTTATATGTGAGCTAATTTGAATCAACTAAACATCTGGAGGAACGCAAGAGAGCAAATATTTAGCTGGATTGGTTCCGAGGAGCGGTGAAGCAGTTAAGGTCTAACTGGCCTTCCCCGTTGTCCTTGGACCGCCGTTGGGGTGGGAAAATTAAGACTGAGAGATTGAATTGGGAAGACTAAACACGTAAGGTGGTAGAGAAGACTGGAAAATCATCGTCGTATGTGGAAAGGCGTGCGGCGGAGTAACGGTGTGTTCTCGCTCGGAAGGTGGGAGCCACGTAATTCATGCGGGGGGTGACATTTTCAGCGTCCGTCAGAAGGTCTTGTTTTACAGTCGTAGCAGAAGTAGATGAGCAGAGTGGTTTTTAAAACCTTGTTAACCTCTCGTGTCGGAGCGCGTTGCTGTTTCAGAATAATAATCAAACGTTACAGCGGATCCTCGGGAAGACTGCGGAAATCCCGGGGGGGAGAAAACGACGGGCTCTTTTCTTAGGCAGGTCTCTTTTCCAGCCTGGTGCCCTGATCCCCGTCGGCATTTCTGGGTTGGGTGGGAGCAGGACTCTTCAGCAGGGCCTGTTGTGACAGGACGAGGGGTAACGGTTTTAAACTAGAGGGAGGTAGATTCAGATTGGATATTGGGAAGAAATTTTTTACGCTGAGGGTGGTGGAGCACTGTCCCAGGTTGCCTGGAGAGGTGGTGGCTGCCCCATCCCTGGAAACATTCCAGGCCAGGTTGGATGAGGCTCTGAGCAACCTGATCTGGTTGGAGATGTCCCTGCTCTTTGCAGGGGGTTTGGACTGGATGACCCTTGAAGGTCCTTTCCAACCCAAACCATTCTGTGATTCTATAGCAGGAGCATGCTGGTCCCACAGAGGATCCCAAGGCAACGTCTCGTAGGGTGCAAAGATTGACTTTTTGGCAATGACCCTCCAACGTTTCCAAGAGCTTTGGGTTTTTCCCTTTTTTGGGGTAGCAGACTGCAGCTTATTTCTGTCGCGTTTGTTGGGAGGTGGATTATCTAAGCGCAGACCCAAATCTCCTCACTGAATTTAGTTGGCATGTCTTTGGACACGAAACGCACTGCTTGGCATTTCTAGTGGTTGCCCCTTCCCACCCCCAAAGGGGTTTCAATGGCAGAAGAAATCCTTTTGTGGTTCTGGAACCAGTCAAGGATTCCTTCATTTCTGCACCCAACATGCTCCGACTTTTTTTATTTTTCATCGATACTCTAGGAAACATCTGAAAACCAACCTGATCCCTTTCCGGAGCTTTTTACGTCTCATTTTTGGGAGGTGCAGAAGCCCGTGCAGGAGGAAGGAGCATCTACCCTGTCCCTTTCTGGGAAAATATTGCCGGCTTCGGTTCTATGTACGTTCTACGTACGTTCTACAACGAACGTATGCTGCGGCGGCGGCGTTTAACACGATGCAGCCGTCGTTGCTGTAATAAAATTAAAAATATAAGCTGGAATGATGACACCTGCCTGGAAATCTCCCATATTTTCCAACCATCCAGGCTGGCAGGTCATCTTCTCTCTGTGACCTTATCAAGGGCCGTTTTTTTTCCCCTTTATGATTTCCTTTTATCATCAATTGAAGCCGTTATTCTGCTTTTTATCCACGCCTTTATTCTGAACGCTGCGAATATTTTGACACGGTGTTATTCTTTCGGACGCTTTCCGGAAATACAATTGGAGTCGCTGTAACTCCGAGTGACGGTGGTCCTTCCAAGCTTCTCTAGACTTCCCCTGGGTGCCATTTCATCCTTTAATTGCTTCCTCATGTAAAAATATCATTCTTAGTATCGCATAAATCATGACAATTTTGTCCCGCGAGAGGCTAAGAGCAGCTCAGGATGCCATAATTAAGATCTACTAATAGATCCGGCAATTTATATAACAGCGGCTTTTAAGGAGGTTGAAAAATGGTGGTGCTCGTATTGGACCGGAGGCAGAAACGACAAAGAGGAGTCGTTCCCGTTTGCCAGCACGGAGCAGTTATCGGAGTTTCAGGACTTGTGGGGAACCGCAGGAACAGGAACGTCGTCTGGGAAGCATCCAAGCTGCCCACGTGGATTTTTCGGAAAATCCCCGTGTGCGTTTGGCTTTGGATTTCTAAGGACTGGAGAGATTATTGCTGGCGTCCCATCTACAAATTAAGCGTAGCTTAAATTGGTATTTTATAAAAATCCGTTAACAATTCCTGGAGAAACCTTGGGATTCCCTTTTCTTGCCTTCTCTGCCAGAGGACTACCGTTCTCTCAGCTCTCGTTCCCTCCAAACCATCATGTCTTGAAATTTTTGTCCGCAAAGCCAAAACGCGCTTGGCGCTCACTCTTCTTGCGCGTCTTACAGCACCCTGAGACCCAGGGTGCCAGGGACTCCTCCACCCAACTTGGGTGACCTCCCTCCTCCGAGCGACGCGCCGTAATCACTTCCATGTTTTGATGGGTTTCTCTAGGCCGAGCGATGGGTTTTATGGATTCCTGAATCACCGTGCAAACATTTTACGCCAACAAAGGTGGTAAAACCCCAACGTCGGCGCGAGGTAGCGGTAAATTTGGGGCTGTGAGAGCGACTACGGAGAGTTGTAGGCTTTCAGAGATGCCTCTCTGGGTGTTCTTCATCTCGGTAGCGATAAAAGGGATTTTATAATTTAAAAGCAGTGAAGTGAGGGAAGCGAACGGTGAATCTCTAACTTGGGACAGCAGTTTTGGAAAAGCTCGTTAAGAAACGTTCTCTCGTTTCAAGGCAGCGGTTGCAAACTCAACAAGATTTTGTTTTATTAAGCAACGAAGCGGGTAAATGAAATGAGCCCAGCCAAAAAACAAATCTGGAGTCACTGGGATGGCTTCTGGGGTAGAGATTGTCGCGTGGCCGTGCCGGTTTTCGATCAACGGGAGCAGGGAGCAGGACCAGAGCTGCTCGTTGGCCGGGTGAAACTTCTCCTCCATCGCACAGCAACTATTTTGGGCAGAAATGGAGTTTGCAGACAATCTGTTTGCGTGCAGAAGAGCAAACACAGAGGGAAGTGTCTTCCCCCGCTATTTGCTTTCAATTACGGCAAAACCGGGTGTTATTTGTTCTATTTTAGGTGATATTTAAGTTGAGGGCCTTCCTTTGCAGAGCTGTCTAAAGGTGAAGCGTTTCACGGCGGCTTCAGAAAAGAACTTCTCGATGTTCCAACGCAAGAAGGAGTCAGGTCACATCACGGAACCTAAATATACTGCCGGGTTCTTTGCCGGTGGAAATGAATTCCCATCCGTTGGCTTCGAAGAAGAGCGGAAGAAACGTGGTGTGTAGCGTGGGGAGGGCTGGAAACCCGCTCTACGTACCAGCAAACCATGAAAAACCAGTGTGAACTGGGGGACGGGGCAAGAGGTAGTTGGCTTTTCTCTACCTGCTTCAGACGATGCTCGGCACTGGGAATGCTCGGCATCTCCTTGCCCGGAGCTCCGCGTGGATTTTTAGTCGCAACGCTGAATCATTCAACTTCCAGCATCCCTCGGTGAAAATATCCTGGAATTGTAAGATTTTGCGGCGGAAAAAAGGATACATAGGTCGAAAACATTTTCCTTATCAGAGCATCTCTTGATGTGTCCGCGTGAACCTCAAAACCGGATAAGCCTTTGGGTGCGGCCGCGTGGAGCATCTCCCGCTGGATCCGGGAGACGCGGAGGGATGCGGATGGAAGGCTTGAGCCTCCCTTCCTGCCTCTCCCTGATTTTGGCAGCGGCGTTTGCGCTTTGTTTCACCGAACGTGTCCGTCTGATCCGTTGATTAAGGAGGCAGCGGAGAGTGAGCCGTGCGTAGGAAATTCCAGCGAATAACGTTTGCATATCAATGAGCCGGAGCCATTTATTCCGTGGCCTTTGGGGCTCTGACAGGCGACACCCAATGTGTTTCTCATCCGTTGAAATTCCAATATTTACTCGCCAGAAGGACTTTCCGTGGCAGCTTCGTGACGAAAACGTCTCCTCTCCCGACCCGCTCCGCAATTGGTTGGACGTTTAGATACATCAAAGAGAGAGGAGCTGGAGGAGAGAAGATGCCGAGAGCCGGCGTGGCCGGAATTATGCTCTCCGCTCCCTCGGAAGCCGATAATAAAACCGCCACAAACTTCAGGAATAACGACCAGGCCGAGCAGCAGTAATGGGTGTCGTCAGGTGGTTGGTGTATTTTTGAAATCCTGATCAAAGCCAACCATTTTAGACAGTTTTATTTTATTTTATTTTTTTTCTACAAGAGGAGGTCGGACTCTGAGACGAGACGTCTTGTTTGGTCTGCCTCGTTCCTGAAATATTTTCAGAGCTTGCACTTCCGTCCCCGTCCTGACTCGCGTTGGGTGGCCTGGGAACCCCAAATCTACTCGGGCGTTTTCTCAGCTGCCCTGGTACGATCCGCTGGGTCTTGCGCGGTCGTTCCCAAGCGCGGGGCTGCTCACGGCCATTTCCATCAGGAAAAAGAGCAGCCAGATGATCTCGGAAAGAAAGCGCGCTGAGCTTCCGAGAGGAGCCTGGGATTTTCAGGCGAGGGGCTGCTGAGCCCGGCGCCTGTTGCTGCGGCCGTCACTCGGGGGATCCGTACGGCGAAGAGGCGTTTTGATGAACATGAACGCTCTGCCGGTCTCTTTGGGACTCTCAGCAGCAGGTTACGCTGTCATTTGCTTGCCGTGGGGTTTCTCTCGCCTTGTTTTCTTCCGAACTGTCAAGCACCATCAGCTGTTGGAGGAAGATCGCCGCACGGGCTGAGTTTTGCCAGTCAATATTCAATTCCTCTGTTGTGTTTTTTCACTGCAAGTGAAAAACGGCGCAAGAACTCTAGAAGCGGGTCGCCGGACTTTTCCCCCCCCCCCGATGCTTTCCTCTCAGCGCGCCTGGGGAAGTGGATGATGACCTCGTTGCTCGAGATGGTGGAGGAGAAACTCAACATGAGCAGGCAATGGTGGAACAGCGGCCCAGGTTGCCCAGAGAGGTGGTGGATGCCCCATCCCTGGAAACATTCCAGGCCAGGTTGGATGAGGCTCTGAGCAACCTGATGTGGTTGGAGATGTCCCTGCTTCTTGCAGGACTGGATGGCCTTTAAAGGTCCCTTCCCACCCAAACCATTCCATGACTTTATGATCTATGATACTTGGCTGTGGAAGGGATCTGGGGGTGGAGGGGCTTTGGGCGCACGGGAATTGCCTGCAGACCTGCGACACGGTTCCTGAGCTCGCCCTTCACCGAGCCGCCCCATCCCATTCTTCTCGAGAACTCCAACCCAAAGACGCCGCAAAATAGTAACCAGATGTTCCCGAGCAGATGTTTTTGACACGTTACGGAAAGCGCGGAGCTGTTCCTCTCCAGCCCTCTTCCGTTAGCGAAGCTACGTTATACGCTCGATGCGACATTCGGTTTTCGCAAGCCTACATGAAGTCATTTCCGTGTCGCTCGCTGACCTGGAGGAAAGAAATTCGCAAACGCGGATGAGCACCGGAGCTGCTTTAGAGTGGGCTGCGTCGGTCTGAACCGTACCGCGTGTGGGTAATTATGGGTTGTTCTGCTGCTGCAGGAGTTTTTCCTTGTTCCTTCTTCGTCAACGCAGTAATTGCTGGTTTTACCCTGTGGTGGTTGTTGACCCCGAGCTGTCGCCGATCCCAGCCTGCTCCTTAACGGGAGCGTCACCGCCGCCAGGAACGGGGACAGGTTTCACCCTTCACCCAAAAGGTGACGCTTGCGAGAAGCCTTGAGATGTGCTTTTCCTCGGAGCGTCGCGTATCCCTACGGCAGTTAAATTCCTCGGGGTCTTTGGGATGGCTTGAACCCCTGGGAGATGCTGCTCCTTTGCTCCTCAACGCTTTGGGCGCTGTCTTGGGAATTGGGGAGGCGTGGCTCCCGGGATGTTGGAGTTTCCGATCCCGAAAAGCAGGATCTTTAGGATGGAGTGGGATGTCAGGAGAGAGGGGATGGGCCCTAGAGCCGTCGTTTGAAGGATCTGAAGAGCTTGCGTTCTGCAAATTGGCCTGAGCATCAGAAATGATGTCCAACTGTTCCGCGTTTTGAAGAAGGAAGGGAAAAAAAAAATCAACAGAAAGAAAGCAGCTGTGAAACAGCTGTGATGCTTTACATGACTTGCTAATTCCGTTAAAAAAAAAAAAAAAAGCTATTAGGATCCTGGGAGAAGATCGGAACGTCTGCGCAATAATTATTAAATGATTAATGCGAATAATGTTCTCTGGAAGCGGAAGATTGGGAGGTGTGTTATTATATTTGCAGTGTTTATAGCAAACCAGGTAATAGCGTCCCAATTAATGTCGCAGTGTGCGTTCGTTAGGTTCGCGGTTGATCTTAGGAAACTTCATTCTCGTGGCAAATAAGAACTTTTTGGTGGGATAATGATCATCTCGGTAAAAGAATTGCCCTAAATAAAGCCTGGGGCTTGTCGTTTATATCCGAATAAATCATCGAATCATGGAATGGTTGGGTTGGAAGGGACCTTCAAAGGCCACCCAGTCCAACCCCCCCTGCAAGGAGCAGGGACATCTCCAACCAGATCAGGTTGCTCACAGCCCCGTCCAACCTGGCCTTGGATGAGTTGCTACAGCCCAATCAGCGGAGTATGAAGGCCATGGAAATGTGGGGACGGGCGTGAGATGCTGCAAGGAGAGGATTCCGGGTTTTCCGCTGAGTTCCTCCCAGGTCTGGAGCTCGTAGGTTGGCTCAGTACCATGGGGTTTTGGTGTTTGCGCATCCCTGAGCTTTTTTTTCCCTCACAGAGCGGGGAAACGGGGTAAGCAATTTGCCCGAAGGCTTCGTCGGCGACAAAGCCGGGATTAAAACCCAACTCTTGGGATTAAAACCATTTTCTAAATAATGAAACGGAAAGCACGGTTAGCAAATCTGAAAGAACCTGGGAAAGAAGGATCCAGCTTGGAGAAATGATACCAAATTGAGAAGATAAAGTGAAATAAAGAGAAGAAGATGTAGCCAAGAGACCTCCCCAAGAGTGTGGGTACAGGTTGAGAAAGGTTTGGGCTTGACAGCACTGTTGCCTAAAGAAGATCCGGGAGAGATGGTGGATCCCGTACCCAAAAACATGTCTGGGGAGGGTTTAGGGGTTTGGGAAACGATGACCTTTAAGAGAAGGTTTAAACTCTTGGCTGGTTGAGATAGAAAGAGAAGGTTGAAGAATGAAAATATCTTACGATAAAATCTTGTTGTAGAGAGGACGTTAGCGGTTATTTTCCACATGATGTTTTCAAAGAACGTGTAGATGTGGCACTGCAGGACATGGTTGAGTGGCCATGGTGATGTTGGGTTGACGGTTGGACTTGATGATCTTGGAGGCCTCTTCCAACCTTAAAGATTCTGTGATTCTGTGACCTACTGGGGACGTTGCTGTAAGAGGCCAGCTTAATAACCAGCAACATTTTAAGCTGGATGCCTAAAAAGCTTTCAGAATATAAAAATAATTCTGGAAAAGTTTTCTTGGGAGGTTCTGAAGGACAGGAGAGGCAAGCGTCGCTCGGGGCTGCTCTCCTCAGTACCCCGCTGAGGTGCTTTCTTCCCGCCGTGTCCGTGTTTCTCCCCACGCCACCTCCAGCGCTCGAGACAATCTCTATTTAACGATAATTTTGGCGGCCACTTGAGCGGTCGCACAGGCCGGGATTAACTGTGTCACCGTGACAGATGCTTTTCAGCGAATATTTTCAGGAGGGAGTCGGCAAATTAGACCGCGGCCATCTTTACGCTTTAAAAAAACGTGTCGTCGGGAAGCAACTTCGGTGCCGCTTGTTGACGCTGCCGCAATTAACGGCCGCGCTAATTTGTCGTCTCTTCTCGCTCTCGCTGCAGCCATCGCTGTAACTTCTTGTCCCTACCGCGTTTCAATGAAATATTCACGAACGATCGCCCGACGATGGAACGCGCGGGTAATCGGAAGTGACAGTTGTTGCGCGCGAATCATTGATATTTTAGATAATTGCGTTTAAAGTCCGGTCTCGTCACGGTTCCTATCGATCGAGGGGAGGTCGCCAGATGTACTGCGGGGCTGCGCTGGCAGCTGGATGCTGCCTCCGCACATCCGAGCCAGACCTGTCCCATCGAGTTCGGGGCGTTTTGGAGAACGTCCCATTATTTTCCGCTCTCGGTGAGCAGCTGGCTCTGCGGCGGGAGGTTGGGAAATTAATTTGTGGTCAACTGGTTGGTTTTGGGTTGTCACAGGTTGCGAGTGTCACTTGAGTTTTTACGGGCTGTCGTGAACGGGTACGGAAACATTTTTTATTTCATTGAAAATGAGAAATCTACCGGTTACTCCACGATCTCAGGCTTCTCCATCAGCGTAACGTCAGGTGAGGCAATCAGGAGATGTAGCCATTTTTGTCATGACTTCCATGGCTCAGGTACGTTGAGGAACAACCGACTCGTTTAATCGTGTCTTTGATTGCGGTTCAGCTGTCTTCCTTTTTAATGCGAACCGATCAGGTTTAACTAATTACTCGCATCAAATGCGTCAAAGTCGGGTAAGCAAGAAGACGCTTGGGAAGGGACCTTCAAATCCCACCCAGTCCAACCCCTCTGCAAGGAGCAGGGACATCTCCAACCACATCAGGTTGCTCAGAGCCCCGGCCAACCTGGCCTGGAATGTTTCCAGGGATGGGGTATCCACCACCTCTCTGGGCAACTTGTGATAAGACAAGATGAAATGGCCTCAAGTTGCGGCAGGGGAGGTTTAGGTTGGACATCAGGAAACACTTCTGTACTGGAAGAGTGGTTGGGTATTGGAACAGGCTGCCCAGGGACGTGGTGGAGTCACCATCCCTGGAGGTGTTCAAAGAACGTGTAGACATGGCACTGCAGGACATGGTTTAGTGGCCGTGGTGGTGTTGGGTTGACGGTTGGACTTGATGATCTTGGAGGTCTCTTCCAACCTTAAAGATTCTGTGATTCTATGAAATGTTCTTTTCACGCTTCTCTGAGCTGCTAGGGCTGCCTTGGACTCAAACAAAGACCTGGAAATGAATCACCTCATTTCTCTCTTCCTCGATTTCCCTATCTGCCCAAGGGGATTAATAATAATAAAAGCTAATTTTTCTCACGGGAATCTGCTGAGGTTCAGGTCGTTAATGTTGATAGAGCGCGTTGGGTCCTCCAACGGGACGCGCGAGATGGAAGGAGGCAAGAGGGGAACCGAGGCATCTATTTTACGGCAGCGTCGGCTTGATGTAAGACGTCAGTGGCAAGAAAGGAGACTCTTTGCCTCCGTAAAAGGCTCCGTGTGAGAGAGAAAATGAGGAGAACGGAATTTTTAGAGACTCACTTTTCGGGGATTAATCACAGGCTAAGTATTTACAGAGCGTCACTGTCATATTTACTTTCCGTCCGCAGTCGATCTTGTGCTCAAGCCGCTGATTAATTGCCTGTCTGGACATCTGAAGGGCTGATTAATTGATGACCCAAATGATGACCTAGAAATACTAACTAGCATGCCCCTGTGCTTCAATGCTTTTTTATATGCGAAAGAAAACCCTCGCCGGGGTTTTCTGCCACGTTTTGTAGCCAAAAGTGAAAGTTTTCCTTTGTCTTTGTCTTTAGGATGGGGTTTTGCTCCCTCCCCAGATGGGTAAGGCAGAAATTTTAGAAAACAACCAACCAGAACTGGAAAATCATCACCTTTGGGGTTTAAAACTCAAAATCTGTGTATGATATTTTGGTTTCGTGAAAAAAAAAATAAATTACTCGGTGCGTTTTCCATGTGATGTATGATTCAGACGTTAATCTTCGTGGGGAAAAAGCGGGGAGCTGTACGCGGAGCTGTGGGCAAGAAGGGAAAAAGAACTCTTCACTACACTTTTATCATCTCCTCAACCCTGAGGAGAAGTCAAAGAAGAAGCGCTTGGGTGCTGACAGCGAAGGAGACGGCGTTTAAGCTGCTTCCGCGTCGTTTCCGTCTTTTTTCTGGCCCTCCTTCGGGCTCCACGCGGCTTTGTAAAGTGGAGTCCTGGTGGGATCCTCCGCTGTCATTCTCTCTTCTCGTGCGGCGCTTAAATAATGGAGAAGCCGGGAATGGAGATAATGGGACTGCTGACATCTGGCTAATTGCCGTGCCGGCTGGGGGCCGCCTGGCAGCTGAGGGAGGGCTGATTTGGGGATGAAGAACTTCTAGTGAACCGTGATGGACAGGAGCCATCAGAGAGAGACAGAGAGAGAAAAAAAATACAGATTTTTTTTTTTTTTTTCTCTAAATAGGTCTCAGTGGTAACGCCATCACCTCCGGTATCACGCCGCTTCAGCCTATCAAAGATAACAACTGCGGCGATGGGAAGGTGTGGGCACCGTTTAACGGTTAGGACATAGTGGCTCGTGATCGTTGCAGCTGAATTTTGGTGTGAAGTCAACGTGTTGCGTCTTTTTGGCACGTTTTCCTCTGGAAAACTGCAATTTTATCCCTCTAAGAATGTAATATTTCCCCTTTCTAACGCGGTTTAAGAGCAAAAATTAAAAATTAAAACGTCCTTACAAGAGATGGCTGTGGTTGGAATGATGCCTTCCCCTCCTACCCTGTAATGTTCTCTTGGATTTGAAGCTCTTCCAGGTAGACATCAAGTCTCAGTAGGCATTTTGCCTCTGGAGCATGATTGTGTCGTTAGTATGAATCATCTTTAATTTTGAAAAAATGAAAGCTTAAAAAATATGAGATCCACGTGCAACTTTCGGCAAAGAAATTATAAAGGGACTTCAAAACCAGTTGTGACTACAGGGAGTTATTTTGGGCACCTAATTTTTGCAAGGAGTTGGTTGAATGTGGCGAAATACGTGTCCCGTCGTTGAATTTGCAAGAAAAAATTTGTTTTTCCGAATTCGCGTCACTCTGCCAATGGAAACAGAAGCTTTTGAAGACGTTCGGAGCGGAAATGTTATAGAACGTCTTGGGAAACAATCCAAATTCTTTTATTAATTTCATTAATTAGGTCATTTCAACTCGACGCCAAACTTTCCGTAGAAGCAGTGTGTTTGTTTCAAAGGGAATAAAGATTCCCAAGGGCTCTCTGATATTCTATTCAGAATTTTTCAGACCTCCTGGATATTAGATACGTTCGCTTGTGGAATAATTTGAACTCGGGATGGTTTCGGATGGGCTGGGACAGCAAACTACGTTTCTCTCTTAAAAATGTAATCCAGTTGTTGATATTCCGTAAGTAGGGCTAGATGTAGCGTCTACCCCTTCTGTTTCCATATCATGCCCAGTGAAGTACTGAATATTTTCTACTTTTCTACAAAAATTGTGTGTTCTGGTTTTGTTTAGTGAGGGGGGGCCTAAGGTGGCAGCTTCTGTAGGAAACTGCTGGAAGTTGTTTCCCCTTTGTTCAGTGGACTCGGCCGGGCCTAGGGTGGACCCGCTGCTGGCCAGGGCCGAGCCGATTGGTAGCAGAATGTCCCGTGGTAACGTCTCTGTGATAACGTATTTAAGAAGGGGAAAACAGGAAAAAAAAAAAAGAGAGAAGAAGTGAAGCAGCTGAGCAGGGGCAGAGAGGGGGAGGCACGAGCCTTGTGGGCCTTGCAGGCCTCACCCTCTGGCCTCCCGCCGGGCGGCAACTGGGCCCAACTCGGCCCGGCCCGGCTGAGAGAAGTGGAGAGGAGATGAGATGTGAAGAGACCCTGAGAGGCGTCTGCCAGCCTGTTGTGAAGAACTTTTCTTGTGAGAGGAACAACTGCAGACGCCGAGGTCAGTGAAGAAGGAGGGGGAGGAGTAACGCGGCTCCTGGCCAAGATTCCCCTGCAGCCTGCGGTGATGACCATGGTGGAGCAGGTTGTCCCCCTGCAGCCCATGGAGGCCCAGGGAGGAGCAGAGATCCCCCTGCAGCCCGGGGAGGACCCCACGCCGGGGCAGGCGGGTGCCTGAAGGCGGCTGTGGCCCGTGGAGGCCCCACTGGGGCAGCCGTTCTGGAGGAACGTTCTGGTGGGGGGAGATTGTCTTGTTCCCTGTCTCACTCTCCTGCTACTTGGAAGAAACTGGGTGTGGAGATTTGTTGTAAGCCATTATAGTGCATTTGTTTTCCATCACTTATTTCTGAAGAAGGTTCTTGTATGGTCAAGATGGAAAAAGCAACGGGATTTGGCAGAGCAGTAGAAACGTACACCCGTAGCGCGCATGCAGGCACAACCACCCACTTACTTATACACACAGACGGTGTAATTCCACGCTTGGGTTGGACACTCGTTAAAATTTTAACGTACGGTCTCCGAATATACCGAATGTTCAGAGGGGAAATCTCAACGCTTGGTTTTCCATTACGGATGCCGCTGGCTACGTGTTTATGGCGCGACTGAATCTGGGAAGCGCCGAAAAGCACATCCCTGTACGCAACGTCGCTTGTGCCTTGGTGTCAGCTGGGTTTTTCTTCCCGTGGCCTCAGGGCTAATCGGAATTTGTTGCGATTTTAGGAAGACGATGCAAAATTGCTTGGTTTTGAGATGACAAATCCAGTGTGGTGTAAGCTAACAGCAAATATGGACTCGGCTGATGGGTCGGGAGGGTTGGAAATGTTGGGTTTTTAAAAAAATATTCTCTTTTTTACTCTCATGCAAAATAGATTCACTTGGAAAGAAAAAGGTGGTTGAAAATGGAAATTAAAAGCATTTGTGTCCTTCTTATTGGAGAAGAGCTAGAAAGCTTATA
The DNA here is from genome assembly GCA_011801015.1 of Ardeotis arabs. Classification (NCBI taxonomy): domain Eukaryota; kingdom Metazoa; phylum Chordata; class Aves; order Otidiformes; family Otididae; genus Ardeotis; species Ardeotis arabs. The sequence continues at coordinate 25,611 of JAAGAY010142876.1, forward strand.
AAAGAATGGATTTTTTTTTTTTTTGAAGTCTACTCTTGCCATTTTTTCTCATGATGATGTTTGACTGGCCTGAGACGTGCTACGTCCGGGGCTAAAGGCCGAACGTCGTTATTTGAGGCTGTGCGGAGTACATAGGATGGCGAAATGTCAAGTTAATCAAATAAAAAGATAAAATTAATGAGATGGCGTGTCATAAACGCGGTACGAACTAGGAGATAGGAGACCAGAGGTCCGCTGAAAGAAAGGCCGGCGTTGGGTACGCGTGGTTGCCATCCATTCCTTCGCCGTTTTAATTTGACGATGAGGCGCCTCAGGAACTGCTGGATCGATGGATAGATTGGTTTGTTCCTAGAGCCCGGTTCCCAAGGAGTTGAAATGTTTGCAACTCCAAAGTCTGTTAAAAAAAAGTCAATCACATTAACGTTCATACTTTTTTTGGGCTCCTTCATCTGTCTCCACTCAGACTCTCATGCTCTGAGCCCCGTAGGATGTTCAGATAAATTCCCGTAAGCAAGTTCAGGGGCTAGAGGAAGAAATCTTGACCTTAAAAAAAAAAAAAAATTAAAAAACAGGGTAAAACGTAAGCAGGCATTAAAGATCATACAATCATAGAATTATGGAATGGTTTGCGGTGGAAGGGACCTTCAAAGGCCACCCAGTCCAACCCCCCTGCAAGGAGCAGGAACATCTCCAACCAGATCAGGTTGCTCAGAGCCTCATCCAGCCTGGCCTGGAATGTTTCCAGGGATGGAGTATCCGGAAGCAAAGAGCAGCTTAGGCACCTCTTCCCCTTTCCTCTTCTTTCCGTGAGAGTTTCCAGTTGAATTTCCCCAGTTGCGTTGGAAATGTCATTTATTGACATGAAACTTTTTGGGGAAAAGCACCGTCCGTTCGTTTAGCAGATTATTGGACCATTTCTCTTGGGTTTATAGACATTTGCCAATCCCAGATTGAAATTTAAAGGTTTTATTTGCTTGTTGCGAAGACTTTAGAAGTTACGATTTTTTCTTGATGCCTTGATTGGATCCTCACGCCTGTTTCTGTCTCCACAATTAAAAATCTCGTGGTTATTTCTCTGCCGTGACGTCATTCAGGGCTTCTCAGCTTCTCCTTCTTAATCTTTTCTACCACACGATGAGGTTTTCTCTGAATACTCTAGAAATAAAAATCCGTCGTGGTGCCACTAATGATTAATTGGTTCCTAATGGTTTACCGGTCGTGATTTATGGATGACAAGTTTAAGCAATTATGAAGCTTAATTATACTTAATCGATGGGGTATTATGCCATTGTTTCTCGCCGCGTTTGGTAGGGATGGGAATGAAAATAAATGCGGTAGGAAAAGCCGGAGTTCAGGAGTTGTTAAATGGGTGTGTTGGTTCTGACGCGTGTAACTAATGAACGTCCTACTGCGCGCTGAGGACGTGGCTGGAGGGACGCTCCCATACCACGTTTGGGCAGAAACAAGGGAAAGGTTTCAGAGAAATCATTTTGATTTTGAGAAGGAATCATAGAATCGTAGAATGGTGAGGGTTGGAAGGGACCTTCAAAGGTCATCGAGTCCAATTAAACAATGTATTTTGTATGTAGTGGCTCAATGTCCAAGTGGAGACCACTGATGAGTGGCGTTCCTCAGGGGTCCGTGTTGGGCCCAGCCCTGTTCAACATCTTTGTCGGCGACATGGACAGTGGGATGGAGCGCACCCTCAGCAAGTTCATGATGACACCAAGCTGTGTGGTGCCGTCAACACACTAGAACGGAGGGATGCCGAGGGACCTGGACAGGCTGGAGAGGTGGGCCCGTGCCAACCTCATGAAGTTCAACCAGGCCAAGCGCAAGGTCCTGCACGTGGATCCAGGCAATGCCAGGCACAAATCCAGGCTGGGTGGAGAGCAGCCCTGAGGAGAAGGACTTGGGAGTCCTTCAGCCTGGAGAAGAGGAGGCTCCGGGGAGACCTTAGAGCGGCCTTCCAGTGCCTAAAGGAGGCTGCAGGAAAGATGGGGAGAAACTCTTCAGTAGGGCCTGTTGTGATAGGACGAGGGGTGATGGTTTTAAACTAGAGGGAGGTAGATTCAGATTAGAGATCAGGAAAAAATTTTTCACAATGAGGGTGGTAGAAAACTTAGATGACACGTGATGGATAGCAGAGAAGAAGCGATAGGAAGCTACTGCAGATCCACAGAACGGTATTTGTCATCATCTGATCAGGGTGACGGACAAATAAAGATGTTTGTTTGTAACCAGGTTACTTCTGAAAAGTTGGAACTAAGTCAAGAGCTGGAATTAAGCTCTGCAGGCTTGCAGCAAGAGTTAGTACGGGAAGTTTTCCGTGTAAATTATTAACGGAAGATGGAAGGAAAAAGAAAGAACACTCAGCAATCGTTCGACATTTTGGGGCTGCCTGATCGGTCTTGGTGGTGCTTGGTGGATCTTGGCTTGGTCTCCTGTGAGATTTCAGCCTTGAAGATGCCCTAGGAGCAAACTGGGGGCCTGGGGCAGCAGCGCTGCGGCGCTGTGGGGCGCGAGCCCCAGGGATGGTCGCTGTTGCCCTAAATCAGGGCTCCAGGAGGGGGATTTTTTTCCCCACGGGAGCCTCCAGCATCGCCACGCACCCTGCAAAGCCCCGCGGGTGCCTGGTCACCGGGGGTCATCGCGTTCTGCAGAGGCGTTTCTCCGGTGCGGCCTGCACCCACCGCGCCGCAGAGGGAGGCACGTTGTCTCATCAGGGGCTGCGGGAAGGAGTCGTAGGCAATTCCGTCGTGGAAGCGAGGAGATGATTGCGATCAATAATCAATCAAAGCTCTCGTGACAGTAATCATACATCACTTGGCGACGTGGTTGCTCCGTGCTGCCGTGCTGCAGATGCTTCTCTTTAAGTGGATTTACTTCCCCGGGATTTTCTTTGTGCTCTGGAAAATGCCGGTAGCCCGAAAATTTTAGGTAACGTCAGCATTTTGGAGTAACAACAAAGAGATGCCGTTGGGCTCGCTCTTCCTTTGAAGGTGGATCTCCTCTCGTGTCAAAGGCAACCTTGGCGCCCTCCTCCCGATGATCCCTGCACGCCATCGCTCGCAGCCTTCGCCCAGGGATTTTGCGGAGGGGCACGATTCGACTGGTTCCACACATCCATCCAGCACGGAACGTTCTCTGAGGTCTTCTCAGCACCGGCGTTGGTCTTTTAAGTTTGAGGAAGACAAAAGCGCGCATCATGGCAGCTTGGCGTCTTGTTTTCTCCGTGGCGTTCCTCCTGCAGGAAGAAAGTGGCGCTGGGGTTTCGCAGCTGGGTGGTAAACATGTTTGTGCCTCCCTTTCAAAGGAAAAGAAGAGAAGTAGAGCAGAATATCCGCCCAAAACCCAACGTTAGAAAGCTCTGTTCTGATCTAGTCCCTTGGGTTCACATCCTCGTCGCTTCCCGAGTCAATCCTCCCCGGATTTGAAACGCCGGTGTTTGATGTTTCTTCAGACTTGATTACGCCGGAAAATTTCGAGGCGAATCCATCCAGCCTTCTAAGACCTGGAACACGGTGGAAAAAGGTGGGGAAAACATTTTTCTCCTTTGGAATAAATAAAAGTACTCTGTTCAAAAGTTTGCGGATGAAAACGAACGCTGCGGAAAATACAAACGAAGCATTTATTATTAATTACTCCTATTTTTTATTTATTGGTACACCACCACAAATGAAAACCTCCCCCTTAGGGTGCCTAGAGATGCGCGTGCGCTGTCACGTATGAAATGGAGACGTGAAAAAAACCTGGGAAGATAAATTTGTACAAAAAAAAAAGGTTGGGAGGTAACTCAACGTCGGCTCACCTCTCCGCTGTGGTTTCCTGTGGGAGATGTCTTCAGTTGACCCCCGTTCCATCAGAACGATGGAAGAAGGAATTAAGAAGGATTTTTCCTTGAGGAATTAATGACAAACTTGGAAACTCCCATCGTTAAGTTTTGTGGGGTGCTTTGAACGTGAAAGCGCGTCAAAAAAAGTTGACTAAAATGTCTTCTGCTTCAACAACTTGGTTCTTCAGGAGCCGTCTACAAAGAGGTGGAGATGTTCTTATTTTTTGTTCTGCTCTTGGCTGGCCAAGATACCAAAAACTCAGATGTTACTACCCCGTCCATCTTTCTAGGATTTTCTCTTTAGGCTGTGGAACTGGTCTTTGCCTTCGTTGCCTAGAGAGGTTTTATGGTCAACGAGGTGGAAAGGAAGAGAAACGTTGTGGTCGTAGTAACCAGAGTCACTTTTGAATGCATGGAATCGTGGAATGGTTTGGGTTGGAAGGGACCTTCAAAGCCCACCCAGTCCAACCCCCCTGCAAGGAGCAGGGACATCTCCAACCACATCAGGTTGCTCACAGCCTCGTCCAACTTGGCCTGGAATATTTCCAGGGATGGGCCATCTCTGCCCCGGTGATCTGAGCCGGAGATTCCCTTTGGACGTCCGGACTCATCCCGACAGCCAAATGTTGCGTCATCATCCGGTCGCTATTGCTGCTAAAAAGGTCGGTAGAAAAATTAGGAGAGCGTTACGACTTTGCAGCCTTCTTGGTATCTTAAACACTTCTTCCGCTCGCCCCCAAGTTACTTATTTATTCAGGCGTGAGCTCCGCTCGGTGATTTATTATTTGTCATTCGATTCGATCTTGATTAAAGCTGTAATATCACCGTTTAAAGGAAATCAACTCGGTGTTGCGATTCCGCAATCAATCATGAGTCTCTGTGGGATTTATTTTTTTTTTTTTTGTGCCAGCCTCTCTCCCCCGCGTCCCATCTTGGCGGAAAAGAGCCTTCCATTGGTGCTTGTTTGTATAAAAACCATTGATCTTCCGTCTCGGATGTGGCAATACGGTATTTTTTTTAACGCATTGCCTAAATATGGGTAGGGTTGGGGTTTTTTGTTGCTTTTTTTTTTCCAAAGAGACAATATTTTGCATTTACGGAGAGAGAGGGGGAAAGACTGGTCTCCCGTGGTGTTTACGGGATACGGAGAAGCCTGGGTTTGGACCGGCCGGAAGGAATGACATATATTCAACTCCTGATACAGATTTTCTGAATCCACAAGGCACGGCGAGAAAAGAACGAGTGACCTGACCTATCTTATCAATTTTTTAATTACATTTTTTATGCGCTTATAATGAAGAGCGCTAATTTCCTGGCATTCCATTTCTCCGTCTGTAGAAGGATAATGGCTCTTAGCCCTCGTTAGCTCGCGAAGAGAAGTCCTTTCGTGCTGTAAATACCGACGCGCTTGTATTTTTTGCTGAAAAAGACGAGAAAAATAGGATGGCTGCGCTACTCCTTCTGTCCAACCAGCCTGGTGCGGAGCAACGATGATTCGGATGTGCGGACCTGCAGGAAGAACGATCCATCCCTTTCCCCGACGCCAACAGAACTCCTTGGGATGCGAAGCAAGGAAAAGGGAATCCAGATTTTTTTGACAGGAGGCTGGAAGGGGCGTAGGACAGGAAAAATGGGGTTTTTTTCGCCGTTTTCTAGGTACGCAGTGGTTTTTTTCTGCTGCTCTTTCTTAGAGCTTTGCGGTTGCGTTGGGTTATTTTTCCCATTTTTCCCCGGAGATTTCTCTCTCTGCTGGCTCCCTGCCGCCCTTAACTGTTGCCGCCCTTTCTTCGCTCCGCCGCAGTTCATAGTATCCTTTTCTTTCTTCTGTCACTTACCGTCCCACGAGACTCTCAGGACCCCAGTACTTTCTTTCCGCAAAAAAAAAAAAGCTTTTTGACAGCTTCGTCTGAGTCCCGCTCAACAGCGCGGTGGAAAAAAGAAGTGATTATAGGTCGTTTTCTCCCATTTTCCCATCATTTTCTTTGGCATATCCTTTTTTTTTTTGTTCTCATCACCCCTTCAAGATGTTCATCTTCTGCTGAGATCCCCCCACTGGGATAAATTCAGGTTGTCACACCAGTAACACGTATTTCCAGACCAGTTGGTGCTTCTTCTTCTGCTTTCTCCCCTTCGTTTAAGAGGTGGGAGAAAAAAAAATGCTCGTTTTGATTTTATTTTATTTTATTTTTATTACAGAAGTATTTCTCTTAAAGAAAGAAGCGGTCCAGAGCATCTCTTCACTGACCACTTAAAATTTTTAGGGGTAGATAAGTTTTTTTTTGTAACTGCAATTTAATATAATTTTTTTTTTTTTCCCCGGCAGTAATTATCACAAATTTGCCGTATTGCTGCCGAATTTTGAACTGTCCAAAACTCACTTTGGTTTCGAGGTTCATCAGAAATCTACAGCTTGGAGTGCGCTAGTGGAGAGCAAGTGTTCCTGGGGATGTGAGGACGGAGATCGTAGAATCACAGAGTGGTTTGGGTGGGAAGGGACCTTCAAAGCCCACCCGGTCCAACCCCCCTGCAAGGAGCAGGGACATCTCCAACCAGCTCAGGTTGCTCAGAGCCACTGAAACGTTGAAGCTGTTCCTTCATTTTACGATTCTGTTATGTAAAATGATGTGGAACGCGGTGATCGAAAGCTCCTGTCACGCAATCATCTTGTCACACAAGGTGACGCCTCAACGATGGGCAGAAGAATGAGGTCTCCTGATGGTCTTTCCTTACGGGCTATCAGGTCAAGTCTTTCTGCAGGAATCTTTGGAATTTTGAAATCCTGAGTTTTGCTGGTTGCGTAGAAAATAGAAATTAGAACAAAAATAGTTTTGGAGAGTCCCTCTCTCTAATTGCGTACGTGAGGTATTTTTTGTCTTCTTCTTGCACGGCGTCTCCTTCCTGAAGGTTCAACAGGTTGTATTCATTTGGTCTTAGAGAAATTGTGAGCCGTAGAAAGAACGAGCAAGAAGAGCACGGCTCAACGAACATCGTCCTGAATATTACGTAGTTATCATTGAGCTTTACCAGTTAAACCATTTTTTTAAAGTGGTTTTAGATAAGCTTAGCCTGCCACGCCAGCTTAACTCCGCTAATTTAATCCCTAATCCTCAAACGCATTTATTTAAACAATTCCGTGCGTAAAATATTACGGGCTCATGATGAACCTTCAGTTGTATGTCGACTCGTTCCAGAGACCAGTCATTGCGCGTCCTTTCCGTTAGATTATTGGTTGTGCTTTTCCGTCTGTCCTGATGACATCTTAAATGGAAATCCCTGAGAATTTCGCCGGGTGACACGGAGCAGCAGTTACGCGTCCGGCAGGAGCGTCGCCGTACCAGAAAGGAAGCGCGATGGCGAGCATCAAATGGATTTGAAACGGTGCCGTAGTTTGTTGCTCCGGCGTGAAATTTTAACGATAAACAAGCTGTAAATGATTCCGTCCCTTGGTATTTCTGAGGAAAATGTCTTTCTGGGTTTATTGATTTTTTTTTAGAGTAGAGTGGTGCAGAGAAATAATTAATAACAATGCTCCATTATTTCTTCCATAGTGCAGTTTGTAATGATCATCTCATTCTGGAAACATATTAAAAATTCATACATAATCTTAAATTTTAATTTTTTTTTCATTTTTTTCACGCTTTTTTTGAGCGGGAAGTTGATTTCAATCACATCTGCTGTGAGGCCAGGCTGAGAGAGCTGGGGCTGTTCAGCCTGGAGAAGAGGAGGCTCCGGGGAGACCTTAGAGCGGCCTTCCAGTGCCTCAAGGGGGCTGAGAAGAAAGATGGGGAGGGATTCTTCAGCAGGGCCTGGTGTGACAGGATGAGGGGTGATGGTTTTAAAATAGAGGGAGGTAGATTCAGATTGGATATTAGGAAGAAATTTTTTACGCTGAGAGTGGTGGAGCACTGTCCCAGGTTGCCCAGAGAGGTGGTGGATGCCCCATCCCTGGAAACATTCCAGGCCAGGTTGGCCGGGGCTCTGAGCAACCTGATCCGGTTGGAGATGT
>JAAGAY010142877.1:0-53980 GCA_011801015.1 Ardeotis arabs
TTTTTTTTTTTTTTTTAAAAAAAAAAAAGGGCTTGCAAGGAATACACTTTCTTACCACTCTTCCAGCACTGATTTCCAACATGGGATTGTTTAACAAGTGAATGGAAGTTGGATGTAATATTTTAAAAACTAATAAATATGAAATTATTTTTGAAGATTTGGCATACAACTTTCCATTGTTTTCATAGCAATCATGAGCATTAAAATGTTAATTTTGAATAGTATAAGAGTTTCTTTTCTAATTGCCTGACTCCAGGAAACGTAGCTTTAAAAAAAGGAGTAGGATCTGCATTGAAAGCATAGACATTGCCAAAGGCTTAGCTATAAACTGTGTCACAGAAATCTTTTTAGAAATGCCCTTGCTTAATAGTAGGTATCACAAAGACGCTTCTTTGGAGGCATGAGTTAGAGGTGCACTGCTTGCCAGCCTCTAAATCAGAAAAGACACAATCCAACAAGCTGATGGAGATTCCCATTAATATCAGTGGTTTTGAAGAAGGGTAAGAAGCCTGATGAACACAAAATGCACATGGTTTTAATTGATTTTCTCAGTGCTTAGCAGCCTTGAAAACTGAGGCTGGAAGAACAGTGAAACCCCTGCATTTTCTGAGATGTAGAGGTTCCTATTATTTTATTTGGCTATCACAACTCATTGCTGATAAGATCACTACAAACTGCCCATTCTGCTATGGTACTGGCTTTGTCTAAACATCCAACATTTTATAGCTTTCTTTAGTTACAACTGTGCACATAAACACACCAATTGACTAGGTTTTGGGTTTTTTTAATCCTATTCAGTATGAGATTTTTATATGGCACTCATCACTAATATCTGAGTAACTCTCAGTGGTGCTTCCGCAAAGACCCATGTCTACCATATAATTTTGCTTTTATTCTCTCCCCTTGGGTGGAAACTTGAGCAGTAGAGTGTTTTCTGTTTTAACACTATACTCTTTGCACACAAAAATGCACTATGTGTGCACTTGTCAGAAGTTCCAGGTCAGTTCTAAGATGCCTGGCCCTTGGGGATGATCCCCTGTCCTGTAAGAATTCACTTCACTGCTTCTGTCAGGTCCTAGAGAAAGGATGATCCTTCAGGCAGGTGCATTTTCCATTTCTCGCACAAAGTTCACCTCATTAATTAAAAAAAAGAGGAAATTGCCGATCACCGTGTTCAATCCTGAGCTTAAGACCCTCATCTAGATTATGGTCAAAGGCTGCAAATCACTCCGAAAGAAAGAAAGTTATCCTCTGCTTTTTTTCTACACAATGGGAAGCTTCCTATATGATCCAGTGTCCAACATCTTGACAACAACCTGTGAGGCTGAGGAGATAATATAGAGTGTTTTGTAGCAGTTGCCTCATCATGACATTTCTGCAGCTCAGAACAATTAGAATTTGGACATCAGAGCAAGAGGGTATTTTCTATGCTGTCATAGTTTAGCCCTGCTCAAGACCAAGCTACACAGTTTCTCACTCACTCCCCTCACCCTCCAGTGGGACAGGGAGGAGAATAGTTAAAGAAAAGAAGGCAAAACTCATGGGTTGAGATAAAAAAAATGTTTAAGGGAACAACAGAAGGAAAGAAAACAGAGATGGAAAACAAACAAAACACAATAACAGAAACACTTAAGCATACAGTTTACAGTACAATAGCTCACAGAGGATCCCAAAGCCCAACTTCTTCCCAAGTAGCAGGAACCTCTCTTCAGCACCCTCCTCACTTATATACTGAGCATGATGTCCCATGGGATGGAACAGCCCTTTGGCTAATTTGGGTAAGCTATCCCAGCTGTTGGCTAATTAGTAAACTATCCCAGCTGTGTCCCACAGCCACAGGTGCCACCAGCTCCAGTTCCTCTTCCAGCTCAAGTGAAAATTAACTCTATCCTAGCTGGAACCAGGACATATGCAAACAGAGATAGTAGTAATATCAGTTATATCTGTTATGGTTATTATCAGCAAACAGCCTAGGGACAGTCCCAAGCTGTTGGCCACACAGAGCAGTTTATATATATATATATATATATATTTTATCAAAGTCTAGTGAGCCATACTCTACAAGAAGATGTCATCTAACTGCTAACTTCTGCCTTGCTTAAGTTCACCTCTCCTTTCTCTGCTACTCACTGAACCATTGTAGTGTGACATACTTGTATGCCACAGATGGATATGCATATTCTCTGCATAATGTTGTCACTTGATTTTACACCTTCTAGATAATTGTAGAACCACCAATTATTCCACAAAAATGGCAGAAAAGACACAAAGGGAACTGACCACAGTAGGTCACAGAAGAAGCAGCTCTAGCAGGCAAGGCACAGTTTTCGTCACTGTGCACTGGCTGCATTTCAGAGAGGACACTCTAAGGTTCTCTGTCACATCTAGCATATGAAACAATATCGCAGGGTCCTGAGTACCATCTGTCCAGGCTCCTTATTTCTGAATCTAGATTGTCCTAATTCTGTGATATTGCCTTGGCTAGCCAACCTCTTAGATGAGTTGGAGTTGGCCTTTAGCTCAGTTGTCTGCAAGTAAAGAAGTGACACAGAACGCTTACCTAATGTATTTAGGGTAAGATAAGTCAGAGTATTGCTTATCTGAAGGAGGAAGATAATTTCCAGGGGCAAGAGCATCCTGCTTTGCACTGACTATTTTGATCATTCGTCAACTGAGTTTGTTGAGGTGCTGCTCTTCACCTGCAGAACAGTCTAATATTGTAGGCTTCGCTCTATTCAGTTTCAATCTTTTCCCCCTACCATTGGCACTGGAGATCCTACCTCTCTTCAGTAGACACAGGGTGCCTGAAAGTTAAAGATGGCTACGCTAACTAACTAAATGGGAGAATTGTCTTCACCAGATGGCATGAAAATAACTCATCATATATGATTCTCCAGAAGCTGGACATTTGCTTCACTTTGGGACATGGATGTTTAGCTTACTGAACACAAGCGCCTCAGCTACTTTCATGAGGGTTTGTGCTACGCTAGTTTCAATCCTGTCAGTTCAGTGCAGCACGTTCTCAACAATCACTGCATGACCACATAGACAGGCATTGCCTTCTTACTCCTGAGCTTTTTTTCCTTTTTTTTTTCTTTAAAGTATCTAATGCTGGTTTAAAGTGAAGGTCTGTTCAAGAGTCACAGAAATAATATGTCTTCATGCCAAGAAAAAAGTCAGTTCTGTCAATACATCTGTCCAAGGAACACCACTCATTATTTGAAAAAAGCATCACTTCAGCATGCCTGTTAGCCCCCCTTCTTTTCCTTCTTTTTTCTTTTTTTTTTTTGTTACTTCATCTGTATTACAGAAAATCTATATATCATAAACAAACCAGGTAAGTATTTTAAAAATTACATAGATTTACAGTCCAAAAGTGATTTGTATTTCATTACAGGTGAGAAGTTAGAAGAAATGCATGTTGTTATGAACAAAGTAATAAGATTTGCCTCTGTCCAAGACTTTTAAATATACATATATATGTATATATTTTTTTTTTTCAGATCCTGACACTGTACCTCAAAAACTCCTGGAAATAAGGTCTCAACATCTGAATATGATGTGCATTTTCAAGGTATCCATCTTGACAAGAAAGGCATTGGTTGATTGCCAAACCCCAGTTTGCTGAGAAAAGGAGCTGTTGCATTGTGTATCTGAAGGGGATGATTTCATGACTAAGTACACTGAAACACTGTTGTCCATCTGGGGGTCACAGCATCGGTGGACAAGGGACGAGCCACGGATGTCATCTACCTGGACTTGTGCAAGGCATTTGACACTGTCCCGCACGACATCCTTCTCTCTAAACTAGAGAGGCATGGGTTTGATGGATGGACCACTCCGTGGATAAGGAGTTGGCTGGATGGCCGCACTCAGAGAGTAGTGGTCAATGGCTCAATGTCCAAGTGGAGACCGGTCACGAGTGGCATCCCTCAGGGGTCCGTGTTGGGCTCAGCCCTGTTCAACATCTTTGTCGGCGACACGGACAGTGGGATAGAGTGCACCTTCAGCAAGTTCGCTGGTGACACCAAGCTGTGTGGTGCCATCGACACGCTGGAGGGGAGGGATGCCATCGAGAGGGACCTGGACAGGCTGGAGAAGTGGGCCCGTACCAACCTCATGAAGGCCAAGTGCAAGGTCCTGCACCTGGGTCATGGCAATCCCAGGCACAAATACAGGCTGGGCGGAGAATGGATGGAGAGCAGCCCTGAGGAGAAAGACTTGGGAGTGCTGGTGGATGAGAAGCTCAACATGAGCCGGCAATGCGCCCTTGCGGCCCAGAAGGCCAACCGCATCCTGGGCTGCATCAAGAGGAGCGTGGCCAGCAGGTGGAGGGAGGTGATTCTCCCCCTCTACTCTGCCCTGGTGAGACCCCACCTGGAGTACTGTGTCCAGTTCTGGAGCCCCCAACATAAGAAGGACATGGACCAGCTGGAGAGGGTCCAGAGGAGGGCCACAAAGATGATAGGAGGGATGGAGCACCTCTCCTATGAGGACAGGCGGAGAGAGTTGGGGCTGTTCAGCCTGGAGAAGAGGAGGCTCCAGGGAGACCTGATAGCGGTCTTCCAGTACCTCAAGGGGGCCTATAAGAAAGATGGGGAGAGGCTTTTCAGTAGGGCCTGTTGTGACAGGACGAGGGGTAATGGTTTTAAAATAGAGGGGGGTAGATTTAGATTAGATATTAGGAAAAAATTTTTTACAATGAGAGTTGTAGGACACTGGCATAGGTTGCCCAGAGAGGTGGTGGAAGCCCCATCCCTGGAAACATTCAAGGCCAGGCTGGATGAGGCTCTGAGCAGCCTGATCTAGTTGGGGATGTCCCTGCTCCTTGCAGGAGGGTTGGACTAGATGACCTTTGAAGGTCCTTTGCAACTCTAACCATTCTATGATTCTATGATCTGGTAGGTAAAAGGGATGTTTTGCCACATAGAAGCTTTGTCTGTTAAGGCAGAATATCACATTTTCAGCAGCTCTGAATGCTACTGATACTTTGTCTGATACTTATAGGGGTTTGGAAATTCTGAGACCACTGATCTTTTCCCCAGGGCAATGTTGCATTCATTTTAGAAGAAGCTGGACTTCATTTTTCCACTCATGTTTTAATGACCACCACCCCTTACACACAAAAAGCACCAGTGTAAGTGTTAGACATTTACAAATTGCAGCCTGGAATTTGAGGAGTGAAAAGATTGATAATCAGATTATTCAGGCCTGTGATTGGTAACTAATGACTTAGATTTATCCTTGTTTTATAGTACATCATTGCCAGAATCCCAGCATTATTAAGTCACTATTTCACCTTCTTTGCACCCTCTATTCCCTCACAGACTCTAAAAGTTACTTACCCTGTGAATACAGTGGTTGTGAGGTTGTTTTTACTCTCTGTCAAATAGATTTTGAAAAGCTTTACGAAAAAAAGGTGCAAAATGATTGCGTCTGACAGAACCAGACAAATCAATTAATTGATCTGTGGCAGTCAGGGATAATTCTATTTCCTACTTTATTAAGGAAAATCAGAATCAGTTAGCTAATTTCACTAGAGAAAATATCTGTCCCCAGTTATTAAGCAACATGTGATGGAGAGAATTAAGGATGGAAAACTTAAAAATGTTTTTTCTTCCAGAAATTGCATTACTTATAACTCAACCTTTAGAACTCTGACATCAAACAGCATTGCAAATCCTTTGGTTTAACCAAAGAAAAGGTTCTTTCTTCCCCTACAGCAGCACCTACAGCATTTAACCTTTGATGTCTATAAATACTGACACTGTTATGTTTGCGCTTCAGAAGAAGATAAATTTAACACTAACTGACCAAAGTAAACTACTTGCAACACATAATTTATTCATGCCTGTTCCTGTTATATATGCCAGAAACTTATAACCTTAACAAATATTTACCAAAACAAAAATGATTACTTTTATTTTGGAGTCTCTTTTCCAGATGAACCATTCATACAGGTTAAGAAACATGATTCAAATACAACAAAGTGTGATTCAGATGGATTAAGGAGTTTCCATTTCTTGTGGGGAGGGAGAGGTAGCTTCCAGTACAATCAAAAATGGAACAGGACCATTTCTGAAGGCCTAATATTTTCAAGAACTTGAACACTGTGGCTTATGGCCAGAAGATCACGTCCTTAATCAAGTTTGATTATTAACCATCACCTAACGGATCCAGAAGGGCTGATTCTCCCACGATTGTCTTGCTAAACCTTGTTGATTTATTCATTGCCTTATTTGCATAGAGTGCTCTTCTGCAAAGGGCTCACAGTTGGCCCAGCCATGATTTCCCTAAAGGCACTGTCTTTAGGAGGACAGTTAGCCAAGACTAAGTGTTTTGGAAAACTGTCCTTATTTCTGCACAGTTACACAATCCAGAAATTTCAACTTTATTATTTCAATTAGGCATACAGTAGCAGAACTGCTATTTGTTTGTGGAGATATATGATGAGGTTTTTGATCATGTTTTTTTAAAATTTCACTTTTATACCAAAATATTAAAAGAAAAAGTAAGCAACATAAATTATTATGGATACTCTTCATTACTGTTCTTGTTTTTGTTGTTAAAAAACACAACACATTGGGTTATCACAGAAATTAAGATTCATTTCAGCTCCACTGTTATCCTGATGGACAACCTTTCATAAATCACTTTTCTGGCCTTCAGCAGGACAGAATGTTATTGACTCAATTTACAAGGCACTCAAAGAAGAAAAACACTACTTACTTAAACAGAAAATCCCCATCATTATTACTTCTACCACCCTCTCATTTGGGGAGACTATATGTCAATCCAAGATATCCCAGATGTCTATAGTGAATATTAACAATGCAACATGAATAGAAAATAAAAGTATGCCCAAGTTAAAATGAAGCTTGGCAAGCTTATCTACTCTTTTTCTTCACACTTTAATGCTACAGTGATAGGGGCTACTGAGTGGATGAAGCCAGACAGAGGATACTGATCAGCAAATATGAGATACGATAAAGGATTTTGTTGGAAATGCAAATGTTAAAACTATAGAAGGAAAGCAAATGTAATACTATGCAGGATACATAGAAAGAAAAAATACTATAAACAAATTAACGCAGTATAATCTATAGTACTGTGTGTTTGGAATATTAATCAGTAAAGCAAGGTAAGCAGCAGTGGGGGAAAAAAGCAAGGGTAATTAGGGACTCATTAGTGTGACAGCAGAATATATAATCTGTGTTAGCACTAGGTTTACCCCCATACCAGAGATTTGATCTGACTGTCAAAGCTAAGGAAAGCATTTTACAGAAATTATTGAATGCAAAAGCAGAAGAATGTGATGAAAAACAGGCAGCTTGTCACACAGTAACATGAAAAGTGGGAAGATTCCTGGCTAACTTCTGAGTATCCTACTGTCTAAGTGAAAAAAAAAATCACTGAACCCACAGATGGATGCAGATTTTCAAATGTGAGGAAGACCAAAGACATTACACTGATCATCAGAGGCCAAGAAAAAAATCTATAGCTAGGATTGGCTTCTAAGGTCATAAGGAGCAGAATACAACAAACACCTCAAGCACAGAGGATTTTTTTTTCCTATTTAACACAAGTACTTGGTGTAGTCAGAATGCTAACATAAAAGTGCATATTCACTTGAAGACGTGAACAGACTGACAGATGTCAGCTGTTAAAACAAAATAGAGCTGTGTTTCCTTCGTTCACATTCACAGTATCTTTTCCATATAGTTCATCACAGTAAAAACAAATAACAAAAAGTCTGTATACAGATGGAAATGGCTCTACCTAATCCATCCCAATACGTGAAAAAATTCCATAGTTTTCTTGCTTGAAACAGTGCTTGAGATGGACAAATCAGCTGTGAACCATCCCTATCCTGAGCTAAGGCTTGAAAGAGAATATCTAGTATGCTGAACACGAGTCCTCATAGATGTAAGAAAATAATAGTCTACTAGCCCTACTATCATCCATGAAGTACATTCTTTTGACCTGTCTGGGTCTTCTGGTCTTGTCAAGAAGTGCTTCAGTATTTTATCTTTTCCTCACTGAGTAATACCTGCAGGTTCCAATATGCAAACAGAGTAACAGCCCGCACGTGGTTAGACTTCTACACTTTACAGCCACTGGGTTGTTAAAAAAGCTATTAGGAAGAGAGGTGCAAAAGAACAGAGGCAAACGTTTGAGTAAACCAGAAGTTGTACGTGTTCTTCTGACTTACAGGGATGCGAAAAAACAATGTGGCCACCAGAGCTTTAGGCAAACATGAGTATTCATGTTCCCTTCTGAAATGGTGGGATTCAGCTAAATTTAATTAAAATAATAAAGTCATTAGATTTATGACCCTAAAATGAACATGTTTTTGTTATAGTTCAATGCAGCTATCATTTAACGCAGAGCATCAACACCAGTCCAGAAGCACTTAAAGCAGCTACTGTGCTTATATCTGAACAGATGCTTAAAATAGTTTGGAGCATTACAACATTGTATTACAAAAACAAGTCAGTCAGTCTGACTTTATAGTGAAAGTAATGTACATTGATCTTCCTTGACAGCAATGAAAGTCCAATGACATCTTTCCCTGCCCCGGAGATTGCATGAAATATAACTGCATTTGGCAGAAGAGAACCTGTTTTGGAGTTTAACTCTTTTCTGTAAACTACTCCTCCGTAATCAGCTGCAAATTAATGGAAACATCAACTCACCCTCTCTGGAAGAGGTCCACATTATGGAATTTGTGTAGCTCCACAGAAAACTCGACCGTTCCCTGGACCTCAGACATGATTTTTTCAGGTCATCACCTAAACAAGACATATATACAGGTATTATAAACATTTGAAGTATTTTGCCTAACAAATCTATGAATGGATTACGGCATTTTATTCAGCATCTTGGGGTTCAGGCAAACTTTGAAATCAAATGAAATCAACTGGAATCTTTCCAGTAACATAATTGGGCTCCAAGATACTCTTATTCAATATAATACTCTTCTTCTTCAAGAAGACTCGCTAAAAGCCAGATCAAAGCAGTAATTAAGAGCGGTAAAAAGTCTAATTAAGCCCAAGGACAGAATGATAATATTATAGAAAGTATAAGAAGCAAAAAGTAAATAACATATTATGTGCAGGAAACCAGGAAACTCAAAGCAAATTTTAATTAACTCTCTTGCTACTCTTGTATGGGAAATTAATTTTTTTCTTCCTATTTTACCAAATGGCAGATATCCAGGGTCAGCACAGCTCATTTCTGCAAAAGCACAGCCTAAAAAGACAAAAACCCTAGACAGATGAGAGCAGAATTCAGAATTCTCTTGCTTTTGACCCCTCCTATGACTTAACTAAAGTACCAGAAGGGAAGCTTCTAGGGGAATATGAATAATGTAAAGATTAATGAATGGAAGAGATTCTTCTAAAGAAAACACTGACAATCAAAGCACCTAATAGGCCACAACAGCCAGATTGAGATTTTGAAGTATTATAGCCATTTACTTATTATCCTTTCCTCCTTTTCTCCCTGCAAGTCTACTTCAGGCAATCTGCAAGCTGTCTGAGAATTTTCTATAGCATCATTGAGAAGATAGAAATCAGATTTCTTTAATTAACACATTCATAAGCATCATTTTGGTAGCTGTTAGGCAGCAGCCAAGTACAATATCTGAGGAATACCCATGTCAGGGCTATTACTGATTCCTGATGTGAAACATACGGGGCTTTCAGGGGACATCCAGCTCAGACTGCAAAGTGGGGAGTTTCTCCGTATGTGTTAACCAGTAATTTCCGTGGCACTCAAGGATTTGACCATTTCCTCCAATGAAGCAGCAGTGAAGACAAGTTTGATACATGAAGTCCCCAGATAAGCATTAGGCTGTAGCTTTCTGATAAGTCTTAATGCTTAGTCCTGATTAGTAATTTTCCAACTGACTGGCTTATTACACCAATTATTTTAAACTATATTTTCTTTCTGACTGCCCTCTCAACCCGTGTTTTTCAGAGAGAGCTCACTCTGAAGTTAAAAGGCTGTTGATTTTTCATTCACTCTCCTCAAAAACAAACATTGCAGATGTTGACTCTGGAATGACAAGAATGGGACAGAAGATGTACGCAATACATGTAATATACGTTGGCAACTGTGAGGAAGAAAAGGAAAATTGCTAAGCAACTCATCTGATGTACCTCCAAGGTAAGGAACTCTGCATTAACTTGTGTCAGGCCATGATTTAGGAGCAGTGAAGGTAAACACAAATGTTATCACTTGACAAAGTACTGTTATTTTTTTTCTTTTATTTTTCTCTTCTGTTTGAACAGAAATGGGACTAATCCTCTCCGGTTTTGCCTTTCTGCACGAAGAAATTGTATACTGTTTATAAGACATATATGTCACATACCCACCTGGTAATGTGTATGATAGTCTTGTCTGAGTGTACAGTATCAAAGCAAAGCAGACTGTGTGTGGGAAGCCAAGAGAAAACCACACGATACCACAAAGCAATACTGTGACAAGGTATTTAGCCTTGAGGAGAGTGCTAATTGGAAGAATTGCCTCTGGGTAAATCTGCATGTTGTGCTGAGGCATATTTCCCTAGACCAAAAGCTCAGGATCAAAGAAAACTCCGTGCTTTTGAAGACACTAGTTTAAAGAGGAGAGATGCGAATAAATGGCCAGCCAGTTCAGACCAGCACCAATATTGTCAAAGACAGAAAGAATGACATGAAGCTAAGGTTAGCTAGGGTAAATGAAAAATTAAATACACAGAAATACACACACAAGTCTTCATTGTATTTACATTTCATTTTGAATGTTTTATACTTTTTCAAAACAAATACAGAAGAATTGCACTTGTGCTGGTTTTGGCTGGGACAGAACTATGGGGCTATGATTTGGATTTGTGCTGAAAACAATGTTCATAACACAGAGATGTTTTAGTTACTGCTGAGCAGTACTAGCACAGATTCAAGGCCTTTTCTGCTTCTCACATCACCCCACCAGCAAGTAGGCTAGGAGTGCACAAGAAGTTGGGAGGGGACACAGCTGGGACAGATGACCCCAACTGACCAAAGGGATATCCTGTACTATATGACACCATATTTAGCATATAAATAATAGAATCATAGAATCATAGAATGGTTTGGGTTGGAAGGGACCTTCAAAGGCCATCTAGTCCAACCCCCCTGCAAGGAGCAGCGACATCCCCAACTAGATCAGGTTGCTCAGAGCCTCATCCAACCTGGCCTTGAATGTTTCCAGGGATGGGGCATCCACCACCTCTCTGGGCAACCTGTTCCAGTGCTCTACAACCCTCAGGGTAAATTTTTTTTTCCTAATATCTATCCTAAATGTACCTCCCTCTGTTTTAAAACCGTTACCCCTCATCCTGTCACAACAGGCCCTACTGAACAGTCTCTCCTCATCTTTCCTGTAGGCCCCCTTGAGGTACTGGAAGGCCGCTATCAGGTCTCCCTGGAGCCTCCTCTTCTCCAGGCTGAACAGCCCCAACTCTCTCAGCCTGTCCTCACAGGAGAGGTGCTCCAGCCCTCTGATCATCTTCGTCCGAGAAGAAGAAGGAAGGGGGAGATGTTCGGAGTTTGGATGTTTGTCTTCCCATGTATCTATTACTCATGATGGAACTCTGCTTTCCTGGAGATGGCTGAACATCTGCCTGCCAAAATGAAGTAGTGAATGAATTCCTTGTTTTGCTTTGCTTGCTTGTGTGGCTTTTGCTTTACCTATTAAACGGTTTTTATCTCCACTCACGAGTTTTCTCACTTTTGCCCTTCTGATTCTCTCCCTCATTCTACTTGGGAGAAGTGAGTGAGTGTCTGTGTGGTGCTTTGTTGCTGAGTTGGGTTAAACCGCAATGGTCCTGCAAAAATAAAACCTGTTTCTGTAACTTTATTTCCCTCACTGATCACCAGAATGAAAGAGTAAATAACTACTACCCCAGGCTGGACTTCCATCCACCCCACTGCCACACCAGAGGATCAGAGCACATAAATCTATGTCAGATGTCTGTAGGGACTGAGCTTCCAGCAGCAGGGCCTGGTACTTCAGGGAACACCTGGCAAGTACTAAAAGGGGCCTATGGTACATCATGGCACTTCACAAATTTCACAGAAATCCTGCTCAGAGCACAGACATCATGCTTCAATGAAAGAAGCTCTGAAATTTGACAAAGCAGCTGCAGGCACCCCTGGATCAAGAAAACACAAGTGCTTAAAATGATGCACTAAGTTTTCACTGCTGTACCAGTTGCCTGCTAAAAGAACCTGATCATAGCCCTTCAAAATCCAGGGTTTGTGAAGGACCTCGGACCACCTCTTACTCACTGATCACTGCGTCAGACAACCTTGGGTTATAAATAGAGGAATAGTTGGTAAAAATAATACTGAAATGAAGGATGCCATTACATAAGCATTGTAAACAATGAATGACGCCAGTACTGAAGTATCATCAATTTATCTAATAAGCAGCTTAAAGAAAAATACAGAAGTGATTCTTGGGGTAGGCGTTAGTACATTGTTTTTTCTAAAATGTCTGTTTATAAGTCAAACTCTTAGCATTTTCCAGAGGGGAACTGAAGGCAACACTAGTAAATATCCATGTGAAGCTACTAAAGCAAAATGGGAAGTGTTTTGGCCAGATGCTTCTGTAAAAGCAGTCCCCATGATCATTCTCATCAATCCAAAGCAGTGGATTGCTTCATGAGGTGCCGCCATTGTCACTGGTGCTGTCCTACATGCACTGATGTTACGCATCAGGTCACCACTTTGACAGTTTGTCCTTCCAACTAGAGTTGGTGTCCTAGCAAGAGACAGTCAATTTCAATTGTCATTTTACTTGTAGCAAGGAGACACTGAGTGAAATCAAAATCCTTTGTACAAATAAAGCCCTATGAAAATCTCTATGTTTAAAGACTGAAGACTGTCTCCCTTGCATTTTTAAAGGCAGGCTTGATTTTACTCCCCACATCTCCATTGTTGTCAGTGGATGTACCTTCTCTATTGGAGATTGTTCAACATATGATACCGGCCAAACTGGTAAAGCTTTATTCGTCTTTATCCTCCACTGCTCTCTGCAATCTTTTTGACTCAGTATTTGTGCTAATGACATTTTAGAGATACAGTCAACTGAGATACAATCACTTCTGACAGCAGGTGATTAGTTGGTTACATACCACACACACACAACTCTTAAACACCTTGAAGCTAAAAACAAAAAGTCTGACAGTTCCCTGCTGAGACAGCAATCAGCATCAACCCAACCAAAAGGAGTAAAGGAAGGTGAGATGGGGACAGAAGAGGGTGGAAATAAGGACAGGACACTGCATACTCTGACATTCCATGAACTTTCTAGCATTTGTGCAATTACATCTGAGTGAAATATAAACCTGACATTTTTTAGTGCTTTCACCATTCTTGCCCATCTCCATCACAGAACCCAGGAAAAAAAAAAAAGAAAAAAAGAAAAAACACCAAGGAC
Source organism: Ardeotis arabs (assembly GCA_011801015.1). Taxonomy (NCBI): domain Eukaryota; kingdom Metazoa; phylum Chordata; class Aves; order Otidiformes; family Otididae; genus Ardeotis; species Ardeotis arabs. The sequence continues at coordinate 13,468 of JAAGAY010142877.1, forward strand.
AAAAGAACAAAACACCATGTGATAAAGGGCAATGACTCATAAACCTAGAAACAGTCATTTAGGAGAATAAAGCTGCCTCTCAGAAACACTGCACGTACTATCTCCAGTATAACACCACTGTCTTTACTGCTTTTAAAGCATCTTTTATTTTATTGTGAATTTCTTCAGAGGCTGACGTTTGTTGTGAGCTGGGCATTATTTATTTATTTATTTATTTATTTATTAAGAATTCCTTGATGAAGTGTGTAGAATAAAGTCACAGTTAGATAATCTTATTCTCCTCTCCACAAAGTTTGTTTCCTAAATCCACTTACTTACAAAATCCACAACTTTCAGGTTGCTGTTTGTTTGTGATTTGAGACTTCAGTCTCAGTCGTCTTCTGAAATCATGTTCTTCTTAGCCATGAGAAACCTTCTAATGCTCTGTTTAGTCGTGGAAGTATCAGGGATAACTTTATAAAATCTCCAGTTTTTACAATCTCCTAACATTACCCAGTATAGTTTACAGAATGAGATAATATCACAGCACAAGATAGCAATAATCTCTTGCAGCTATTTTGGTAAGGTTTTTAGGTTTCCAGTCTGTTGTAATCCTTTGAATTTTTTCTTCAATATGCAAGTCAAAGTAAAGACTTGTCATACAGCTAAAAACAAATGCAAAGCACATAGTCTTATTCAACCATATCTATTAAACATGTTTTTTTTTCCACTGCATAAGCATGCATCCTAGTTCAAAATGTTAAAAACTAGGGTTTTTTGTATACTCTAAAAGGCTAACTCAGTTTGGATGCAAGTCCTGAAAATAATCTTCTAATATTAAAAAAAAAAAAGTTTCCTGTTTAATATTCTCAGGAAAATTAATATCCTCAATTTTGTCAGATGCGTTAGACATGTTCATAAAGAGTGCAGCACCATGAATCACTTTTCCCAAGGTTTGTTGATTGTTACCGCCAAAATGTGATGAGTTAGAGACACAGAAGACAAATAAAAAATGATCCTTTAAAAAATTACTCATAATCCAAAGAGTATTCAGAGTGGAGCAAATAAGAAAGGAGTTGATTTGGGCTTTGGGGAGGCGGGGGTGGTTTTTTTTCTTTCACTTACAAACTCCACTGTGCTTTGTCTTTTGCCAGGACAACTGAAATTCATGAAGTCCCAGTGGTACCTGTTTCACACTCATTCAGTCTCAAGCAACAAAATTAGTGTTAAGAGGAAAACCACTTGCACCTTACAGTTAAGAATCTTAACTGTAGATCAATAGCTTCAAATATATGGTCTACATAATCATAGATAAAACCAGTGTACCTAAAGGATTCAAAGAAAGTCATGTAGGAGTCAACAATTTACTTCAATTTCTCTCATATTCTCTTTGTGGGACCAATCCACATTGGAGAATTTGCACAGATCATCAAATCCAAGAAGGCTGAGAAGCAATGTTCTAGATTATACCCTTTATAGACTGGTCATTTCAAGGTTATTTAGATGAAAGAATAAATCAACCAGGGGAAAAAAACAAAAACCAAAAACCATCAGGTTGTGCCAGAGGATTTGTAGGGCAGAACTGCAGAAGGGCCAGAATAAATGTCAGGTGCCAGTAGGCTGCTCTTACGAGATATAAAGCCTTTGAGCTATTAGGCAGGATTAAATGTGAACACAGCTGTGCAAATTTAGGTCAGATCACTCAAAAAAAAAAAAAAAGAATGGAGAGCAACCTCGATTTGTCCTCTGTTAGCATGTGCCTGTCAGGACACCAGACCTGATTTCAGCTCAGCACAAATCACTATCTGCTTACACCAGTTAATAATCACCTGCTGTTGGTATTGTGCACAAAATGAAACAGCAGGGAAAATTCAGGCAGAAGAGGAGGGAGAGCAAAACAGAAGGAAAAAGGAGATAATACAAACTTTCACCTGGACTAGCTTCCTACTGCTACATAATCTTCTCTTCTTCACACTTTCCCTACCTCTTCCCCCCTCAACTCATATTTCTTCTTTATGACCTTCAAAAGAGGTTTTAAAATTTTATGCACAACTGAGAGCTAAAACTCCAGACTCCAAAGAACATCATCATCCTCAATCTTCAGCAGTTTTTGCATCTTATTCCTACTGTTCACTTGAATCTCTTTCTCTGATATTCCTGTTGTCAGTCATAGAAACACAAAATGCATCAAAAAGCAGCAAGTTATTTAGGACACTCAAGCAGAATTATCCATCGTTCTCATAATTGACTGTGCTCCCCTCACCAATAAAAAGAGCTATATTCTCAGTCTGGGCTTTTTGTTGGTTTCATACAGGAAATTAGAGCTCTTCAGGACACGGACCATGTATTATTTTCCTGTACTCATACAGGAGTCCCACAATTTTTTAAATTTTATTTTTTAACTTCTACTCAAGTTCATACCTGGCTGATCTTCACACTGCATGGACACAGGTCTATCCTAAGTCCTTGGGAGTATATTGGGATATTTGACCTCATTCAAATCTTTAGAAAAACCTAAAGGTCAGTTCTGTCTGTCTTCTGAACAGGCCAAATCCAGACATGACAGCAAGTTGACTGAGGTCCTCCTTGAAAAGATTCCAGCACCAGCTGCTGTGGTACTGGAAAGGAGATGTAAGAAGATGGATGAGATGCATCCTCTTGTAAGACCCATGTGGCTGCCTGATGCATGAATAAAGGAGCTATCTACTTTTGAGCACAAACTGTCATGTCAATAGAGACATCACCAAAGAATCCAAGTAGATAACAGAGGGACTTGAACATCACCATGATGCCACTGACAGCTAATGAACTTCTGACAGCTAAAACCATGAAAGGATAATGGATTATATATTTTTTTTAGCACTGTTCTGGCTACATTTCGATTTCTGGCCATGAAAAATTTCATGGCAACCTCTAACTGGCCTGTAAACTCAGCTGTCCTTGTCAGATTTTAAATGCTTATATTGTATTTTACCTAATCAAATTCACTAGAGAGTTTCACTTGGACAAGTTATAGTCTCATTCAGATGTCCTGAGGAATTCTAAGTAAGCACATAATTTACATTAATAGCACTGATTATCCTTGTTAGTGAATAATTTAAAGCACAGACACTTGCCCACGAGATCCATCTCACTAACTAGGAATGCCTTCATATGTATGAGGTGTTTAGAGTCACACTATGGTCAATAGAGATCTGGAAATACACTCAACAAGATTCACATGACCGTTAATACCTACTTCTGCGCTCAATACTACAAAGAAGCTGAAGGTAACTTGCTCGGGTGTAGACATGTGAGCCAAGAACACATCTAGTTGGATGAATGTCATTCATAGCAAAATTGCACATACGAACAGGAGTTTGAATGTGTCTGCAGAATCACATACAAAAAGGGTGAGAAAAGCAGAGTGTGTGTGTGTGTGTGTGTCTCTATAGATACTATTGCCTTACATGTGTTTAAAAAGAATAAAGGAGAAAACCAAGCAAATCCTCAAAACTTAATGATACAACATTTTGCCTTTTTTTTTTTTTCCCTAAAACATTTTGCCTTTTATGACACAGATGTGGACATCTAGCTGGAATCAACAGAGTATCACTGGACTGAGATGTGTTCAGCACTTAAAAGATAGGAAATGCCAAAGAGAAGGTTGGTCATGGAGTCTCCAGTCTCTCCTTACTTAATGCACATGCATCGCGTTATGATTAGACACTGATCTACAAAACCATTTCTGCCTTTTGCAGTGCTCAGGACAGACAAGTTCTAGGATTGACACTGGACTTTTTAAAAAGTCCCTTCCCTTTTTCAGATTTGTATTGAGTTTGTGTGGCAAGGTTTTGGTGGCCGGGGGGCTACAGCTGTAGCTCCTCTGAGAAGCTGCCAGAAGCTTCCTCTGTGTCTGACAGAGCCAATGCCAGCCGGCTGCAAGACAGACCCACCACTGACCAAAGCTAAGCCCATCAGTGATGATAGTGGTGCCTTTGAGATAACATGTTTACAAAGGGGGAAAAAACTGCACAAGAAAAGCTTCAGTCAGACAGAGGAGTGAGAATATGTGAGAGAAACACCTCTGCAGACACCAAGATCAGTGAAGAAGGAGGGGAGGAGGTGTTCCAGGCGCCAGAGCAGAGATTCCCCTGCAGCCCATGGTGCAGCCCATGGTGAAGCAGGCTGTCCCCCTGCAGCCCATGGAGGCCCACGGAGGAGCAGAGATCCATCTGCAGCCCGGGGAGGACCCCACACCGAAACAGCTGGATGCCCGAAGGAGGCTGTGGCCCCATGGGAACCTGCGCTACAGCAAGTTCCTGGCAGGACATGTGACCCCATGGAGAGAAACCCACGTTGGAGCAGGTTTGCTGGCAGCACTTGTGACCCCATGGGGGGCCCACGCTGGAGCAGTCTATTCCTGAGCAACTGCACCCTCTGGAAGGAACATGTGCTGGAGCAGTTTGTGAAGAACTGCAGCCTGTGGGAAGGACACATGCTGGAAAATTTCCTGGAGGACTGTCTCACATGGGAGGGACCCCATGCTGGAGTAGGGGAAGAGTGTGAGGAGTCCTCCCCCTGAGGAGGAAGGAGCAGCAGAGACAATATGTGGTTAACTGATCCCAACCCCCATTCTCCGTACCCCTGGTGCCACTCAGGAGGAGGTAGAGAATTCAGGAGTAAAGTTAAGGCAAGGAAGAGAAGGGCGGTGGGAAGACATTTTAAGATTAGATTTTATTTCTCTTTATCCTACTCTGATTTGATTGGTAATAAATTAAATTAATTTTTCCCCAAGTCAAGTCTGTTTTGCCCATGACAGTAATTGCTGAATGATCTCTCTCTGTCCTAATCTAGACTCACAAGCCTTTCATTTTATTTTCTCTGCCCTGTCCAGCTGAGGAGAGGAGTGATAGAGCGGCTTTGGTGGGCACCTGGCATCCAGCCAGGGTCAACCCATCACAAGACTTCAGAAGATGTGTTATAAGGGAGATAAAGGATCCTAGGAAAAAAAGAGAAGCTTATCCTGGTTCAAGAAAATATGTGCATATTTAGCAAGTCAAGTTTTCTGATGTCTTAATCACTTGATCCAAGTTTTGAGCAAGTGAAAGGCTCTTAAAACATCCCTTTTTATTTAATAAAATACTCTGAAATTGCTAACAAATTAAACATTGTCAGCAGCTGTGTTAAGGCTTCACATGGAGTCGGAGAAGCTACTGATGCTCGTAAGGAGCTGTTGAATTGTGTGTTTGCAGCGCTGGGCCAAAAGAGAACAGCACAGCAAGCAGTGTCATGCTCTCACACAGTGAGCAAGACAAGAACTCAAAGCCATGAAAGGCTGACAAATAGTTATGACTTTCATTGTTATCACCAAAAATACTGATTGGGACAGTGTGGGAAGAAGATAAGGATGTTGGTGAGAGAACTGAACAAAGAGAGGTGGTCAGAGCAGCATCAACAGAACTAGGGTCTTGATACTACTGGAAGAGGGAATTTTTGCAATACAGCATGATGTTTTACTTTCAGGCTCACCAAAAAATAAACCCAAACACCCAATTAAGAAAATAAATTTTTCACAGCCATCCTCAGCTGTAAAATATTTAACAAATTGCACACAAACTTTGGAACAAATGTTTATTCCAGGGGGCACCGACTACTATAGAAAGTGAAGAATCTGTAGACCATTTTCCATCATGATGGCTCTTTGGACAGGCAGTAACTATTGAACTGGAATGTAGTAATGGAGGAACAGGTGCCGGTTTAGAGCAACATGATTTAAATATAGGCAATAAAATATGCAGAGCCATAATCAGAATGTTGACTTGTTTTAAGTGTTTGGGGCTATGTTGATATAAATAACTGCATCAGGTTTTGCTGCAGAGCAAGAGCTAAATTAAGTGGTTTACAAACAGAGGAAAAGGCTGTCTTATTTGTCATGGCATTACTCGATCTGGGACAGAAAAAGAAAGGTCCAAGTGAGCCAGTGCTAGACATGGAGCCAACACAGCAAAGCCTGAGGTATAGCTGCTGAATAAAACGATGCTTGCAGAGTCTATCAAATCAACAGGAAAAACAGTTCTTTCTCAAATTCAGGCCAGCATCTGGGTAAAATTAACCAGAAGGATGGCTTTGCACAGCTACAAAGTTTGCCTTACAGAAGGGCTGTGATTTTTCCTGGAGGTCTTGGCTTTTATTACAGCATCAGAACAGCTGTCCGTCAGGCTTTGCCTGAAAAAATGTGATGCTGTAAGCATGTTGCTTGGTCCTCTCAGGGAGCTAATGACCCTTCCCAAATGAGTAAGGGCTTGCAGGATGGATATTGAGCTCTTGAGGTTCAGCTGGGAGCTGGATTTGCCTTTGGAGGGCTGCTGGCAGTGGCAGCCCATTACATGTCACAGATTACTGATTTTCCAAAGCATCTAAGTATTGCTTTGCTGTTGTCCTTATCACACTTACTTGAGCTGTTGTTCGTAACACTCTTACTTGAGTTGCAAAGCAAACAGTTCCTGAAGCTAAAGGAGATATGCTAACAAAATTAAGACATCCAACTTAGGGCTACATCCCTGAAATCTTCTTTGCTTGTGCCCAAATGCTTCCAGCCAACAAAACGTGGGCAACAGCCTTCTAGAAAGGCTGAGGGTGTTGAGGCATCAGTACCACCATCCAGCCACTCCACCTCCATGTCCCTCACAGTTCTGCTTTCCTAGCAGCGATTAAGTGTGAGCAGACTCAATGTCCGTGGCATGCTGCAGATGTACATGAACCAGCAATGATCTGCACATTTCTGATGCAGGTAGCAATCTGGTGGTAACAGCACGGTATGCACAGCAGGAAAACGCACTCTTTCTGCAGTCGTTTTGCAGCCTGTAATGAACGACATGCTGCCACAATTTACACTGGCGCCAGGGCCCAAACAGGCTGGTTTAAGGGAAGAAGGGTACCGACACTCTGAAGTTACAGAGACCACTACTGAGACATAGCCCTCAGTTTGTAAGGTCTAAGCAGATGGCACCAGGAGATGCTTCTTGCCAAAGTCAGACAGAACTGTGCTGCTAACAGCTCCACACCCAGGAGAGAATCCCTGCTGAGGTGTGGGCACTGGAGAAATTTCCACTTTCAAATGTGACTTCTGAGACCGCGCTGCTTTCTAACAGAGTTTGACTGCACTCATGGCTGGCTCCTCTCGGAGACCAGATATGTTATTCAGCCATTGTAAGCACAGACCAGGTCCTGAAATCTTATGAGCACTGTCCTCCTTCATGGTTTCCAGTGGGGTTAATAAAGAAGCAATGGAAGGTTTTTTTGGATTTTGGATCCAAATGGTCACGGGGGCCTTTGGGGCACCTGATCATCTTTACAACTAATGGAAAAGCCTGTTACATACAATCTTTGTCCTTCCATCAATAATTGAATGCCTTATAAGCAAAGTGTTGAAGACTTCTTGAAGTCAAAAGGATGTAGTTAACCAGAAAGCTAAAAGCAAAAATAGATATATCAACGTCTAATTAAAAGTTCCCATCATGTGAACTTGCCTGTTCAGAGCAGGCATATTTAGCACAAATGTCTGCTCTGCTCCTGCAGATTTTTCATAGCCTGATTCTTGGTAACAGGTTAATCACTTCTGGTGTCCCACGATTAAATGCTTAACCCCCATGGTTTTTAATTTTTGTATTAGAAATACAATCGATATGTAGAACATCAGGAGAATTCACAGTGCACTCAGTGCTATATGCAACTTAACAAAACATGAATAAATCCTAGCAAATGTATTGCATTTCTTATACCCTCATTTACCTCTCTTGTGGAGAGTTTAGCTAGTTAAAAATTTTGCACGGTTTTTGTGAGAAACATAATTTTGTTTCTGGAACATACAATAGAAGTGATGATGGGCCTGTAGGGATGAAAATAGCTTCATGTTTGCATCTTACTCTAAATTTTAGACACTAGCTTGTTGTGCAAGCAAAAAATTCAGATTTAATCTGAAAATCAACAAAATGCAATTAATGGAGAGCCTTCAGGGTGTTTTTATTGCCTTCCTGAAAGCAATGGCATTTTCACCTCTCATTTTGACCCCTGAGAATGTTTATATCTACATAAGCTACTTTGGGAAAAGGGTAATTTTGGACATCTTGCAGACTAAAATGCGTAGCCAGAATGTCAAACCGCTACTATTTTCACCCATTATATTAGATACAAAAGTATTAAAGCTCTATTTTCAAAAGCAATTAGACACCTAGGGAGAAATTCCAATGCTTAAAAATAGACACCTCGTGCCATTTTATGGAATCACAGAATAGTTTTGGCTGGAAGGGACCTTTAAAGGTCACCTAGTCTATTCCCCTGCAAAGAACAGGGACACCTCCAACCAGATCAGGTTGCTTAAAACACCTGTCCAACCTGGCCTTGAATGTTTCCAGGGATGGGGCATCCACTACTTCTCTGGGAAATCTAGTCCAGTGTTTCACCACATTTTTAATGATCTCCTTATCAGACTAAAAAATGCAACTTTGACCTACAGACTGCATAGCTAAAACAGAAAAATAAAACACAAGATTTAAAAATGGATGCAAAACTTTGATGTAGGCACTTCATGTATGAACACCATAGAATCATAGAATCAGACTAATCACTCTCAATAATTTTAAACTGAAGTTTGTTTATCTTCTTTATATTTTCCTTATTTCTAATGACTCCATGGAAAGGTAAGGTAAGATTAAATAATAGAAAAAAAAGATCCTAGATGCAATAGGAATTGCACTATAAAACTAAGTCCTATCCACTCACAGGCAGAAGTTCCATTGCCCTTCACCTACATCCTAGTATAGGGAATTATATTTTCTGCCTAATAAATCTTCCACTGCCATATTGTCTGTTTCAAACCAATTTCCAGTTTTGATGCTATAAAATAGCTGCTTTCTTCAGTTCATAGAAATAAATGAAACATATGTATGCTGGAGAGCACTTTGGTGCTCCTCTGGGTTAAAGAAATGTGAATTATCGTTAGATCAAAGTAACAAAGCAGCAAGCCACTTCTTCCCCAGGAGTGATGGTCTGTCATTCTGGGCAAGAAAATATAAAGGCTTATTTTCCCCAACTCATGTTATCATCATCAACATCAGTTTTCAGTGCCTCACAAGATCCTTCTCTTAAAAAAAAAAGCTTAAAATCTGAAAAATGTGTGATACCAAGGGACAAAGTCTCAATAAGTTTTTGGAGTTTTAATCACAATCTTGAACTTGTTGTACTGAATAAACATTCATCTTGGATTTCTGATTTCGTCCTCCTGTTAGCAACCAGACATCCATGAAATGTAATTCTCACACAGCGCTGAAAATTAGGAAAACAGACAGAAAACACGACTATGGCAGGCACATGATTTCATCAGGCCATAAATAGTAAGTTGTGAAATGTTCTGTTCTTCTGCGTTTGAATAAATATCACTAAGAAGCAGAGGAAGACAAGCGGCCCAAGCTATTTACAACTTCTGTCATAAGGAAAATGCAGTCGTGTTTCCATAATATCCTGATAGCAGAGACAGAGGATGGCAGAGCATTTCCTGAGTGTGCGTTTCACGCTTTATAGCAGCTGAGCAACACAGAAGTAATAAAATAAATGTGGGCCAGGATATACATTTCACCTGGTCTAGAGTCTCACCTGAATCCTGCAAAGGAGACTCAGTGCTGGCTGAGTGGCCGAGTCCTGTTTGCAGGACCTAACTCTTGCAGGATGAGCATGTTTTAGGCTGCTCCAGCACTTTTTACTTTGTATTTATATGCAGAAACATGCCATCTGTGTGTCTTCTGAGATAAAATCTTGGCAGCAAAGACAACATCACACACTGAGTAATAGCCCAATGATTCCTGGAATATACTGATTGCAAGAGTAATGATGTTGGGTAAAATTATGGTCATACTGGTGTCAACAGAATAGCTTTGTACTCCATCTATGAGTGTTAAACAGCTATTCAGGGGTATCAGAACAATGAGAAAACAGAAACCACTATATCCATCTTCTTAAACCAAAGTTCCATCTGAGGTCACTGTTAAGACTTTATCAACAGCAACACTAAGTGCACTACAGAGAGCAAAAGACTATTACTTTAGTGATCTAGATTCTCACACAAATTTGATGTTGAGCATCTGAAACATCAAGTGAGCTTTGATACCATATCTGTTAAATTCAAAAGCAGCTTTACTATTGTAGAAGTAAAATCTTTGCAGACTAAATAACAAATTTATCATTGTACACCCTTCTGGCACAGTGTAGACTTTGACATTTACCCCTTTTTCCAGGTATCTCTCCTTTGGATAGAACAACTTGCAATAGCTTGTGTGGGAATTGCTTTATTTTTTGTTTTTGAGGATAGTGAAAGAAGCTTGTTTCTATTTCCACGGTCAAAGTAAGGATATACTAAGCCATCAAATGTGATGCTACTGAGATCTACTCATTGCACATAATCTTATTTCATGCACATGCTAAGCCAGGAAAAAATAAAGTCTGTGTCTGCAGAAGTAAAAGATAACTTAAATTCTGCAGCTCATTTATGAAATGTGCCAAATTTGGCCATCAATAAAATGTTCTACAGAAAAGGTCTCACTCCAATACAAAGCAGTAAAATGGCTATTTCCCATTTTTTTTTTTATATGACTACATGTCACTGTTAAGATCAGGAGATACAAATGACTGAAAATTACAAAAAGTGTTCTCACGAATCTGTCAAGCTGAATGCTTTGTGGGCTGGTACTGTACAAAGAACATTAATTATCAAACAGCATGGAATCTGAACAACATGATATCTGGAATATTTCTCATCAGAGTCAAGTGCTCAGCTAGAGAATATCGGTATAGTTTGACTGAGATCAAGAGGGTTTTTTGCCTACTTGTACCATGGGAGGAGATTTCCCATTATATGTTTAAAATATCTTGTCCTTTTCTTTTCTTGTATAATAAGCCATTACTTCTGCAGCCAAGGCTTCTGAAAAAAAAACCATGATTTCTGTGTCAGAGGATAAAAATATCCCTGACACAACACTGGATTTCATTTAGAACAGCATCATAAGATTCACAGTTTGAGCTGGAATTTATTATTGATCCTTTCAGCCCAATGCAAATTTGAAATTGTGCTCTGAGACAAACAATACACTTTCCTTAGTCAAATCCTTACAGCAGCGTTAAGAAAGATGAAAATGGTTCTAAAATTAACCACTGGGTTTTAAAATATTTTATGAATCCGTCATTAGACACATAGATGAAAAAGAGGCAGAAATCTTTTTTGGATAAGAATTTTTAAAACTTCCACTTTCTTCCTTTTGTTTTGTAGTTGTCTGATAAGATTGTTATTTGTGTTCTGAGAGCACCAGGCTGAGACAGGACACCCATTTTAATAAGCCGCAGAGACAGAGCAACAATATGTAATTAACCCTTGGAACTTGGTAAAACATTGATTTAAATCTGAAATAACCCCTTTTGAAGAAAAATCAACATGATTCAACTTCTCTTCCATCCAGATTGCTGTGCCAGTAGAATCTGCACAAACACGAAATTCCAATTTGCTTTTTATGTTTTTAATGCATAAATAAATGCCCAAATTTCTCAAACATTTAAAATCCAGAAGCACAAAATGGCTAGGGTATTTATAGGCCTACCATGCCAAAATTAATACCAGGAACCAGTCTTCTCACTGCCCTTCTTCCACCCCATCCAGTGCCTTATCTGAGTTTTTACCAGCAGAGCTCTCCTGCTACCTGCAATTCTGTATAAGGCCCGACTGACATAATTTTGACAGAGCTGAGCAGCTCCATTTCCATTTCCCAGCTGAATGGGACAGGGCAGCTTCAAAACATGCATCTTTCTGATGAGGTCTCTTGAGCAGCTCAGTCCAGAAAGCATCTTCTGGACATGCTTGAAGCATGTGGTAAAGAGCAAACTACATCCCAAACACAGTGTCTAGGAGTGCTTTTACCCTAAACCCAAAATGCTGGTTCAAAGGCTGTAAAGGGAGAGAGTCAGGGACCAAAGGAAGCACTGCAAGGAGCAGAGTGGAGATACATGGCTTGATCATAGTCAACACTCATTTACTACTCTATGTCCCCATCTTATGCCTTGCCAGGCAACTCCTGCATTTAAATTCCTGGCTTTGGCTTCAATAATTTTAGTCTTCTAGACAAGCGGTCCTTGTTTGTCACTCTCAGCCTTCCACTAGAAGTTTTTCTGCTGGAGCACAGGCTGTAGAAGATATGTGTACTGTGAGTTTCCAACACACTGCTTTAGCAAGAGACCACTTTCATCAATATTTCAACTAATAAGGTGAACTCTGAAGTGAACCTCCGACATCTCCCACTCTTACTCTCCTTGGCTGTTGGGGCAAAAAGTTCCCACAGAAGGACAGAGGAGACATGAGTATGACAGTGTCCTTAACCTTCAGAGATCTAACTACAGTCATTCATCTGTCAGAGACCTCATAATCTGAAACTCCATCACTTCAGAAGCCAATAAAAATCCTTACTGGTGCCCTTTATTTTCAAGCTTTCTGAAATTTGAGTATTTTAAAAGAAAAACTATAAATGTGGAGAGAGTAGGACTTTCCTGGGGAGTGTAATTTTTAGCAGCAGGCACAGTTAGCAAGCTGCAGCTGGAACTTTCAGTCTTTGAACACCTCGTTTACGACACGGTCTTTCTCTGGAATAAGCCTTTTAGTGATGTTACAGCTGTTAAGGTTGTAATTCTACAGAACCAGCACATCACAGACTCACTCTGAAATCACCAGCTATTTCGGAGGTATAAAAGAATGCATTGGATTTCAGTGGGAATTCAGTACGCTAGAAAGCTTGTGAGGAAGCCTGCTTTTTAGCAAGCGGGTTTCAAAGAGTCTTCTTTTACAAGGCTAGCTTGTGAACTGCTGGCTAAGCAGCCAGGTGCTGGTGCTTATTCCAGATACAGAAGGTCTTAAAAATTACAACAGCACGGTATAAAAATAAGATGGGGCAAGTATAAAATCTGAAGAGGAGAAAAAATTTGTTTCCACGCTTCAGAAAATGTTGAGGCTTCGGTAAAGGATTCTGGGATATGTCAGCAGCAACTGACCATGTGTGGCCTCTTCTGGGCAAACTTATGAACCTTTATGCATAAAGACTATGGTACAAAACGCTGTATTTCATTATTGTTCCTAATAGTAGGGAAAATATACCAGTGGCGAAACTTAGTGGTTCTACAAAACCCATCATATGGGAGCTTCAGCAGTGCTTCATCTCCATATTCCCCTGGGAAGTAAACTTACATTATCATCCTTATTCTATAACTGTGTGTAGGCAGTGAAATGTTTCCTAAAAGCAGATCGGGAGAAAAGTGCTGAACAAAGAATGGTATAAGCACATTCATAAATGATCAAACTAAAGGTCCCTCTAGGCCTGAAACATACTTTTAGAGACTAGGCAGAAAATAGCAAGGAGCCATCCTCCTCCTTATAGAGCCTTCCAGCCCTCTGTGGTAACACTGTGGCTCCCAGGCAGCTCCTCCCCAAGGGGAACACACCAGCCTATTTCCCTCTTTCATATAGAAATTATTCCATATTTGTGATGGCTGGTGCCCCACTCGCTACATTTTTAGAAAATGAAGGCAGAAATATAAACTGTATTTAAAGTGCATACTCACTCTTAATGGAATAAAATTCAATAGCATAATCTGAATTTCTCAGGTTCTTCACTACTAATTTCCTACTAATTTCTAACTGTGATTTGCCTTTTTCTTTGCTCAGTAGTGAGCTGCTTGCAATATTTTTTCATTATCTTTCCAATACCTCTTTGTTCTCTCGGCAACTACTCATCAATTTTAACTATGAGGTTTTGAGGATTTTCTTTCCTGGGTATTTTTCCTCACCAACCGGCATAGAAACTCTCCTTCTACAGAAAAGTTCGTCCAGGCTTGACTTGACTTTCACTGAAATGAAGGACAAGCTGAATGTTAAACAGAGTGTGTGTTTTGATGGTTAGCATGTCAAACCAGATGTCAGCAGAAGGGAAAATCCTCCTGTCTTACACTGCAGGGAAGATGACAGGGAAGCTGATCCACAGCAGGGAAGTTCAGGTCAGGCAGAGGATGATACTACAGCGATAACAACAACAATAACAAAGTATAATCATCTTTTTGAATCTAAAGGTAAGTACCTTTCTAAGAGCTATTTAATGGATTATCCTAAAATCCTCAATATCAGCATGTAGGTCAGTTAATCCAGGGTAGGGGAAAGTCCCTAGGCAAAAAAAAAACCCAAAGCACAACAACTGAAAAAAGGAGAAGGGAAAGAGAGTAACAGAGAACTGTAGAGGCACAGCTGTGAGTACATCAGCACACACAGGGACATGCATCTCCTCTCTGCTCACAGGGCAAAACGACTTCACCTCTCACCCTATGTGAACCAACAAAAACAAATCTGATCTAAGAAGTCTTCTGCAATAGGAGTATAAAAATGATAATTGAAAGTTTATTACTTAACGCTTGGCAAAGCTATTTCCCATGGCAATTTGATAAATACCTTGACTTTTCTGCCCGTCATAAGTTTATTGCCTCATTTGCTATAACAAACGTTCAGTTATCTTCCAACTACCCAGGCTGTATTTAACAGACTGTACAGCAGGAACGTTACCACGGGAGAAAAAAGCCACAAGATGAGAGTGGAAGTTCAGGCGAGGGAAAGAAAATAGCTTTCCAGAGAACTGCACCCCTCTTACACAAGAAAGGCTGCTTAATTTAAGTAGAAATCCTGTTTCAACAGGCTTGAGGAAGGAGAGAGTTCTTTCTGCTGAAGGAGTTTCTCCTCACTCTTTCCCAGCTATGGGGAGAGCAGAGACCCACATCTCCACAAAATACCACAAAGCAGCCAGCAGAAATCATCATGAGGCAAGTAACTTGGATTGTTGAAATGAAGTATTAATTGCTTTATTTACTGCAAGTCAATTTTTGCTTAGGCAAGGTGATTTCGCAGGGCTTTGAAATCAAAAATGAATTAGAGGGGGGAAAAAAAATCCAGTATTGGAGTGGATTGTAACCCTCCACAGCAGTGGGATTTTTATGGCCAAAAGGGTAAACAGAACTCTTCTAGCAACTCGCTGTGCATCCTCCCTTTGGTTAACACAGGCTGGCACTGCCGCCAGCTTGAGCTGTCTCTGCTGCAATTAATTCATTGCTTGGAGGCACAGGGCTGTGGGGAACACTGCCGTGGTGGAGCAGGACAGGGTTCTCCTCCTCTCTGTGGGGCTTCAGGGCAAGTGTGTCCACAACTAGCAACACAAAATACTTACTACAGGAGAAGAGATGGAAAGACAGCCTGATGCTCACTTGAGAACGATGGGGAAAATACTACCATGAGAGCACAGATCCAGCTTCAGTGAGGCTGGGTACCTCGTTCATTGCAACTCACTCTAATCACCAGGTATTTGTGATCACCTGGTATATGTCCCGTCTACAAGGCAAAGCACAACCTGCCCTCCTCGCAGTGAGTTTGTGCATGCAGGTGGTGATTATGAGGGAAATCTGTCCCAAGTCATTTCCCAGTGACACTAAGTCATATCTGTGGCACTCATCCAGTCAGCACCCACAGCTATTGCATCCTCCACATCTGGAGAGGTTTTATCTTTTGTATAAGGAACTGAAATGGAACAAAATCCCAGATCAATAAAAAATAACCTGAAATTTCTGACAGAAAGCAGATAATACTCATGAAAGAGGGGAAAAAATACATGAAAGATGATTGCAGTGTAAAACATCAGTCCTGTTGTTTTCAGTGTCTCCTTTGGTGCTTGGGTACTTCCAGCAGCTGAGGAAAGATCAAAGGACCTTGAACAGACCAACGGATTACAATGTCCTATGGAGCCAGTATTAGAAGTTTATTCTTTGGTCTGCATATCTCTGATATTATTCTAATTAGCTGTATTATGACGGTGGTGCCTAGAGGCTCAATTATTTCATTTCAACAGGGAAGGCTGCTGTATTAATTTTTAAACAGGACGCTTTAAATATTTACTGAAGTTGTTAAGAACCTGCAATGAGATGCCAAGAGATGCCAAGACCCTTCTTATCCATAGGAAGAATGTAACTGTAACGGCTCAATGTCCAGGTGGAGACTGGTGACAAGTGGCATTCCTCAGGGGTCAGTACTGGCCCCAGCCCTGTTCAACATCTTTGTCGGCGACATGGACAGTGGGATAGAGTGCACCCTCAGCAAGTTCACTGATGACACTAAGCTGTGTGGTGCCGTCAACACGCTGGAAGGGAGGGTTGCCATCCAGAGGGACCTGGACAGGATGGAAAGGTGGGCCCATGCCAACCTCATGAAGTTCAACCAGGCCAAGTGGAAGGTCCTGCATGTGGGTCAGGGCAATTCCAGGCACAAATACAGGCTGGGCGGAGAATGGATCGACAGCAGCCCTGAGGAGAAGATGCTAGTGGATGAGAAGATCAACATGAGCCGACAATGCACGCTTTCAGCCCAGAAAGCCAACCACATCCTGGGCTGCATAGAAGTGATCTTAAATCTGTCTATAATTCTATGTGTATAAATGATATTTTATAAATTATTATTTTGGAAGACCTTCAATGATACTACAAAGCATTGAGTAAATCTCCAGGAAGGAGATCCATTTGGTCAGTCCTTCCTGCAGGCCCAAATTTATCTGTATATTTAGAGACGTTAGCCCAGAAAGTAAAAAATGCAAGCACATGGCTGAATGTGGTCCTCCTGACCATAGTTCACAGACTAGATCCCAAACAAAGCAATATTAGGTAATTCTTCAGAGTTAAAGGTTGGATTTTGAATCAGAGTCAATACTGAATTTTTATGTTTACCATGGCAGACATTCAGTGAAACAATTTTGGGAGAGGGGTTCTTTTCTTCCTTTTCTTTTTCTTTTTTTTTGAGAGGTACAGAATATTTTTATTAGTGTTGTTTTGGACTGAAACAAAACTTCTAACACTCGGGTTTTTTGAAACAGATTATTTTGGCATTGCTGGTGTGTTTCAGTATGTTCAGTTCTGTTGCTTATTTTTCCCCCCTTAAAACAAATTTTCATCACAACCAGCATCGTCTTGTAAAATTACTACCTTTTTTTTTAATATAAAAGCAGCATTTTAGGATCGGAAAATATTTCATTACATTTTTTGACTCCAGCTTGATCTGCAATATTTGTTCAGTGCATTCTATACCCTGCACAGTAACTGTAATATCACTGTGCCATGGGCACTAAAGAAAAATGAAAATAAACTAAGGACAAAATGCTTATCTAGCCTGAAGCAGTGGAGATGGAGGGAAGTCAATAAAACTATGCTCAGTTACACATATGAAGGGCAAAACCTGCAACATAATGTACAAGACTTGTAGCAACACCTCAAAACCAGTCACTTTTATCTATTAAACAACTCCCATCTTGACTGTTTGCAGGAAAAAACTTCTCATCTTCTTACTCAGCTCTGCAGAGTCATACCTCACTTACTTCTTCTCTCTCTGCTTATCTAAGTATTTCTGTTCACATGCTATTTTAATGTCAATATCCTCAAGCTATTTTATTGGGCTTTTTTGGTTCACAGTTGAGAAATTAGATGGGTCTGGTAGGACTGAGCTATTGAACAGTTGTAGTGATTCTTCATTATGCTGACCTCTGTGTTATCCTGATACGGACAAAGCCAAGGACCTGCACCTGCTGCTAGAAGCTATGGGTCCAGTACAATTTTGGCATAACAAAGGTGTCATTTAGAGCACCCAGGATTTACACAAAAGGCAGGTTAAATCCTTGACATCAAAGTTCTGTCCTCTTTTTCTGCAATAAAGAACTTCTCTACAACAATATTCTCTGCCCATTGAGTAATCTGCATAAATAACCAAGGATCACCTTATATACGAGAGAGAATTTATTACATCAGCCAAAATATTTAGCTTAGATGACAATGAGTATAAGTTGCAACAAAAGAAATTATGATCAGAGGTAAGGGAAATATTTTTCACTCTGCAGGCGGTTGCACACTGGGAACTTGCCCAGAGCGGTGATGGAATCTCCATCCTCGGGGATAATTAAAACTCAACATGACATGGCCCCGTGCAACCAGGTATACCTTCAGATGTGCCACTGCTTTGGGCAGGAGTTGGATCAGATCATCTCCAGAAGGTCCCTTGCAACCCAGATTATTTTTTAATTATATGACCAAGTTTTGCAGTCCTTTGCAGCCGTGCCATACTGACAACCAGCTCAATCTAATCATGATGCCTGTTTAAACTGATCGTAAGTCTACAGCATAAGGATGATCCCCTTCCAAGAGGCATAGCTAAATGAGAGCATTTAAGACTACACATCTGTGTTGTTACAAACAGAAAGGATAAAAGGGGAAAGGGTACCATGAAGTGCCATATTTGCTGGCATATGTAGAGAAATGTCATCAACTGTAGAGAAACTCATCAACTGTAGAGAAAGTCATCAACAGAGCTATTGTGGCCCTTTCCTCAGGAGCAAGAATATTTCTGAGCAAAAATTCAATGTATAACTCAGTAGTCATAACTGTAAGAAAAAATCTTCAAGTGTTACACAAAGGCTATCAGTTCCACCTCCTTGATGTCCTTTCCTTACTCCAGGACTTTGCAACATCAAAATTACAACCTAAGAACAATCAGACAAACAAGACAGTCTGTAGGTACTGTCTCAAGAGGGAAGTAGGTGGAAGCTCAGCAGCTCCCTGAGCTTTCATAGCAGGCCCCTGGCAAACACCTACGCACAGTTGCTCACGACTGTGAGACTCACAGCTTGTACCGACCCACCCGAATCTCTCCATGCTTCTCAGTCCTGCAGGCCTGGGTGCAGAAGGGTAACTGAAGCAACGCACATGCAGAAAGCAGAGGGAAGAGAGGAGGGGAGCCCAGGATGGAGATGAGCTGCAGCACTGTAGGCTGGTGGTACAACAAGCACAGAGGTCTTCGGACTGGGAGGTCCAGGGGTCAAGATATAAAAGGAATGGATTGCAGGATACTCAAGCCAAGGTACCTTTTGTATTCCTTGTTTCTTATTGCCCATGTCAACCAGGTTACAACATTAGATGTCAGAGTAGGAGTAGAAGAAATTAGTCTGACATACCTGATGTCATTGGTACGAGGCAGACTAGAGAAATGGACTGTCAGGGCTGCAAACTCAAACGCATAGCTGTGCTCATACACTGCAGCAATACGTGGAGAAATTAAGTCAGCTTGTCTATACTGATAAATCCCTTTCTATATTTACATTTTGAGCCTAATTTAAAGAATATTGAGAGAAGGTAAAAACTGAAAATAGTCAATAGTAGCTATTATCTCCTTACTCAGCAGAACTTTGTTTTAAATCTGTAGGAGAGCATTAGTTACTGCAGATGCTCTGAAATAAAAACAAAAGAGAAAGTAAGTGTGTTAATTGTAAATTTACTGTTTTCTCCACTGCTAATATCCATAGGCTGGCCTTTGCAACAGAAAGATCAACAACGTTTTCCTGAGTTCCCCCAAAGGCTTGTGTTGTGAAATGATCGCACAGGAAGAAAGCTCCTAAAGGAGGATGAACGAGAAGACTGCAAGAGAATGTAAGTTTACTGGCTGGGCAATATAAAGATCAATCTAAATTAAAATGTCACCCTATCCTTCCCTACAATAAATGTATATATGAATAAGTACAAAATATAGACCAATATTAAAAAAAAAAAAACTAGGTGAAACTTTTTACTCTTCCCCGGGACAGTTTTATTAAAAGCAAGAGCCTTATTTCATAAAAAAAAATAGAAGAAAATGAGATCAGTGTCACTCCCCACCCCAGTGGCTTGGTCATGCCCGAGAGGCAGGGTGCTGACCTCTACAACCTCCAACTTCACAAACCAGAACAGGGAGCCCGGCACTTGCCATCCTCACAGTCCTGTACTTGGGGGGAAATTCCAGGATGGTTCATCCTGGCTTTTGCCCAGTGGATGTGTCCCAATGTGTAGAAATAATTAAAAACTTGATTAGTCAGAGAAAATTTGTCTTCAAGTAGGGGCTAAGAATTTGGAGAGAGTGCAAGAGACATTGGCTCCAGCCAGGTTGTCATTAATTTTTTAAACATGAAATAGGACAACTTAAATAAATCAAGAAAGACCCATTGTAAAACTGAAAACTCTCTACAACACTGGTAAAACCCTCTCCTGGGAAACAGGAAATTAACTTCTGCTTCAAGTGGTCTTCTCTAGTGATCAAACCACCCAAATAGAGGATTTAAAATTCCTAAATTCTCATGGATGGCACTTGAGCTTTGATGTTACTTAACTCTAAATGTGTGGGGAGACGCAGGGGCTGCAGCTGCAACAGCCCTGCAGGCAAATCAGTTTTCCTGAAGTCTCTTTGCTCACCTCTCCTTTAAAGAGCTTCTGAACACCTGCAGCTCCCATTAACTGCAATTTGTGGAAGCCCAGCTAGTCTGGAAATCAGCCCCTATGCCCACACCATGAAGTATATTAAAATGAAGCACACTGGTGCTTTAACATCAGCAAGTCACTAATAATCTAAGTAACTAATAATTACTGAAAACCACCTGTATACAGCCTGCCTGAAAGTCTTCTATTACTGAAGTATGCACGTGCCAACCGAGCAAATGCCTAACCCTTTCCACACCTCATTTAGCTCAACACATCTGCTTTTTCAAATAGCTATTAAACAAATTATATTGTGGTGCATCCTTTTTTTTGAAACAACCCACCAATTCAGAACTCGCTCCCATCCCTCTGTATAATTTTTGTGCCAGGAAGAGATTGAAATACCAATATAGTCATTTTAGGAGCTATTCACTGTTGCTAAGAGGACATCAACACAACCCTTAGCAAGCAGCAGTCATCGTAGAGATTAACGTTTCAATGGATTTTTGTCTAGCTTCATAGTCTAAATCGAGGGAACAATAGAAGTTATTTTCTTGTATTGTAAAAATCTCCCATTACTAATTCAAAGTAATTTAGTCAGTTGAACTGGCATTTGTTCTAAACACATCCACCAATGAACTGCTTTAGTGCAGTCAATATATCACCATGAGCCTCACTTAGGAAATAAAAGATGATTTTCACAACAGAACACAACCACTCATGTTCATTACAACAGGCATGTAACTACCTCTCTAACAAATGTGTGATCACATAAACTCTAACAGACACAAGACTACTATGTGTGCAGAGGAACAGCACAGTGCACAAATTCCCGTTACAACTACTGTGTACCTGCATGTGAGAAATTTTCACAATTTTATCATGTAAATTTACTTTTTGTATGTATCCACAGCTGCAAGGGTTGTTCAGTGATGCGTTTTGACACTGCTGGAAGGAGAACACTCTGAAACATCAGATTTGTACAGTAAAGCATTTATTCTTTTACCTGAATTGAAAGCATCTGTGATGTGGTCAGGGGACAATAACCTTCCTCCAGGATTTTTAAGTGTGCTAGTGCTGTCCTATCAACAGTAATCACTGGACATTAAAGTGCTAAGAGCTGCAGACTGCAGAGCAAAGTGTTGAACTCGCCTTTTCTTGCACAAAGAGAATATCATGTGGCTCACCAATATGTGAACGCTTCTCTTAATATAGTAATGATCTATGATATAAAAATTTTCTGCTTAGTAAATTACTTACATTGCACTCTAGTTGGGGAGCATTTATTTAAAAATAGGGATTTTTTTCAGAAAAGAAGAAGGACAAAGATAAATTTCTTTCTTTGATGCCAGGTCTGCTGTTATTATTATTATTATTTCTTCATTTTTTAATTGTCATCTGAAGATTTAACAACCAGACATTTGGTTAAATGGAAAACAAAAAAGAACTAAAAAAAAAAAAAGAAAAAGAAAATATTTCAATGATATGTTTAGTCTTGGACAGTTTATACTAAAAGCATTCCAGTTTGTAAGTCCTATTTCATTTTTTTGTTGTTGCTACATGAAAGATTGAAATAAGCAACTACTTCACTGAATATAAACACAATATACTAAAAAGGTATGTAAAAAAAAGTACATGACATGATCAAACTTTAAGATATTTATTTTTCTACCTGTCTGTCCTGGTTTCAGCAGAGATGGAGTTAATTTTCCTCTCAGTAGCTGGTGTGTTTTGGATTTCAGATGTGAAGAATGTTGATAAACACACTGATGATATGAGTTGTTGCTAATGAGACCAAGGACACTGTCTGGCTTTCCAGGTCTCACTAATGTGCAGGTGCAGGAAGCTGGGAGGGATATAGCCAGAACAGTTGACCCAAATTGGCCAAAAAGAGTATTCCATGCCACAAACATCATACTCGGTACTTAAGTGAGGGTTGCCTGATGGGGTATCTCTGTCCCGCTCCTTTGCTTGCTGCTTGATTTCATTTCCATGAGCACTGCTCAGGATAGGCTGTATCGGTCATTGGGACATCAGATGGTGAGAAATTGCGCATCTCTCATTTTGTGTATTTTAGTACCCCTATATTTTGTTATTATTGTCATTTTCTTTTGCTATTCTAGAAAACTTTCTTCATCTCAATTCACAAGTTTTCCTTTCTTCCCAGTTTTCTCCCCTATCTCTCTGGGGAGGGGAAGAGAGATCGAGCAACTGTGTGGTGACTAGGGCTAAACCACAACATCTCCTTGACTTTCACTTCAGAGCACTTTTATACTTTTCTTATCATCATGGTAGAAATATTATGAGGAAGATGTATGACTTCAGAGGGCAAGGACAGTGCCAGGACAAGAGAGACAGAAGGCTCCACATCCGGCCTAGATAAACTGATATTACACAATAAAGGTACCTACACCAAAACTGAAGATTTTAAAGGAACTGACTCAAGTCCTTTCAACCTTTCCCTTATGTATGAAGATGATTTTTAAAATGACAGAAAAATTGCTAGTCATCCACTTCAAAATCCCAAGACCAACAAGCCACAATAGCAGACTATAAGAAATGTGAATATTGGCCCAGGAACAAGATAGGAAGGATATTATCCTCCTTCAGCCCTGGTATATATGAAAATTGACATTAGGAGCTGTATTCTGTTGGTCTATATAGACATGGCACAATCTGGGTGAACTGGATTCTTTACAGGATGAGAAACCTGTTGTTTCCCTCTTTTGCCATGCTAAAATCCTCCCTCCACCCTGAGGAAATGCTGCCTTTTGGTTTGATAAGTCAGAAAAAAAATCCAAAAACCAAAATTAAGGTGAACTCTTCCCTTCCAGTGCATTATTTTGGATGCGAGAGATCATTATTCAGCCATAGACTGCATCTGATCTAGCAGCCACAAACCAAATAATCCATGATCAATACCTCAATCAAGACCTCAGTAAAGAAAGCTCAGGTTTAGCCCAGACACTAGGTACTGTGTCAACCTGGCATACAAATATGGTGATGTATGTCTAGATATTTAACCAGCAAAGATGAGGGCTGCAATACCAGGGAGCAGTCTTGAATTTGAAGTATTCAATGTAATTCAGTTTTAGGTAAATTCATAATTAAATTCTTAATCTCGCTATACCCATGCAACAGCCAAAAGCAATGAAACAGCTCCCATCTCTCCTTCCCAGGGATTTTCACACTAAAATACATGAAGTTCTTATATTTTGAAACATATAAAATTCCAGCTGAGTAGAGTGAATGGATTATTACACTTTACTACAGCAAGAAGCACACACAGGATGTATCTACACGCTGTACTTCGTGAAGTACATCTGCCTGTCAACAGCCCAGAATGCTTTGTCACTACAAAAAGGTGGCTAAACGTTTTAATAAGAAACAGTATTTTCTTTTTCTCCCTCAAGAAGGAAAGGGAATAGCTGAGTATTTCAAGATTGTAAGCAAGAGATGAAGATGTATTACTACTGAAGGATTTCCTTAGTTAACAGACCACAGACACAGGAAGACAAGAAACTCCACAGCTGAGATTGATGCTTATTCAAGGTATGTTTATTATCGATTGAAAGACATATGCCTACCAACACATGTGCATGCAACACAAAGACACATGCACAAAATTATACACACATACTGAGTTATACAATGTGAATGCAGGGAAGTTCTTTGTATTGTTTCCATGCTTCTTGCTTGGATGATGGTATCTAATGGGAAAATATAAGTGTCTAGAAGACAGTATTCCTCTTGTTTGTGAGCATGACTCGCAATCCCTACATCAGGCCTGATAATAGTGGGGTTTTGTTCCATATCTGAGCACATCCTCTGCTACAGTGTCTGCAAATATCCCAAGTGCTTATTTGAAGCATAGAGGGGTGGTGAATGAAGACTTGTAAAAACATGCCAAGTACATGTCAACACTGAAAAGCAGACCCTGCAGTTTTAAGGGTGTTTTTTGCCGTTTGTGCTGAAAATGCTTCAAACTGCAGCCAGTCACTGTGCTGTTGTCTCATCTTTCACTTCACTGAGCTTTGGTACTCACCGCTGAGGGAGCACCCTTTTAAATTGCTGGCTTGTATCCAAAACCAAAAAGAGCACCCTCAAGTTTAATGGTCCTGACAAAGATGAATAATATTGAAACAAGTTACAGAGGCAAAACCAGTCAGAAATCAAAATACATCTCTACTAAAGCATGGGCTCCTGCAGCAAGCCTGGTCAGAACTGGCTGCACTGCCTTTCTCTTAAAATAATTGCTCAAAACCAGCAGAAATCTCACAACAATTTTAATTACTATTCCAGAATCACAGACAAATGTACTGGATTTTGATTGGTTTTTTTTTTTTTAATTTAGTTTCTGTTAATAGGCATTCATGTCACTATGTGAATTAGAGAAAGACCATTAAAAGAAAATATTTCTTACAGACAGCACAGTGAAGTATATGTCAGCCCTTTGCTGCTTCTGGAAGGTCACTTTGTGTTTTTCCGCTGCAAAATTCCTCGCTTACACACATAAGAGCTTTTATTCCACAGGGTTCAAACAGATCAGGAGAGCTGTCTAACAAACTATGTTTTTCATCATCATTACATGATCTCCAAGGTGTTGTGTATCTGTCTGAGGCTATTGAAGACTAAAATGTTTCAGCTATTCTTGGACAGAAAATAAAATATTGTGTTGGCTGCCTGATGTCTCTGAAGATACATGTTTCACTATTCTGTATAATTTGAACTTTCTAAGGTTTATGTACAGAAATACCACATTTTCATAACTAGCTGAGAAGAAATGAAATTAATATATGTCCATTGCCTGCCAGCATAGAGTGGATTTTCATATATAGCCAGGGGTAACTGCTGGCACTCTTGGATGTTGCTAAGAACCCAGAAGAAATTAAATAGACACATTTCCAACCAAAGGAAACTATATAAAGGTTTAAAACTCCTATGAACTCTAAAAGAATTTTCCTCTGTCTATGAATTTTGCCTCTGTTTTCCTCATAGTCACTTCAGCCAGTGTAACTGGTCAAGAGACAGAGTCACTGTAAATATCATTTTTATTCACTAAACATTAGTGAATGTTTTATTCACTAAACATTTGATGAAATTACCTGAGCTAGTTAGCTCTTGGATCTCTCCACCATTTGTTTCTTGACTGGATCCACAGCAAACATGATCAGGTCTTCAGATTCCTGCTTGCTGTGATCCCTGTAACCTTTCCAAAACTTCATTTCACAGTCCCACTCTTGCACAGGTATTTATTCAATACAAAATCGCCTAACACCATCCTCTCACCTCAAGGTAGAAGAATGATTCAATGAACACTCTGCAACCTTGTGATACAAGAAATCTGAATTTGTTTCTGTGCTGTGACACATTTTATAGCTGACTTTGGATGAGTCATTTAGTTTCTTTATGTGTCTACACCCTTAATAGAAAAAAAAAAAAACAGAAGTCAAACAAACAAACAAAAAAACCCACCCCAAATCCACAGAATAAATAGCTCTCACTTGGCTCAAAGGCTACAATGAAATGCTCAGGCATGAGAGCTACACATCCCAGGAAAGCACTTCAATAGTGTTTTTCTCATGCTATTCCAAACACTTTCTTCTTCCTCCAGCACACCAGGCAAATTGTGCTACAGAAGCTTGCTGATATTGAACCACTTTCCAGAAATGCCCACCAACCATTCCTACTTCACGCCATAAGTGTTTTCTTTAGCTCATATTTAACAAGACAGCTTTGGAATTGTCAAAGTGGAAACCTAACTGAAGGGCTTGGACAATGACTACCAACACACATTTATCCCTACTGCAGTCTCTTGATGTTTTTCTAGACCTGAAATCTCTCTTTGAATACTTTTGAAACTCTTTTGTGTAGTACTGATTGCAGGCAGACAATGTGAGTCTTTGAAAATCTTTAATGCTTCAATCAAGTATCAACTCTTTTTTTAAGCCATGGTGAAACACATGCAAAACATTGCATAGAGCATGACTGCTTTGGGGAGCAGCTAGGATCCGGCCAGTTTATCACTTCAGAGACAGATCTACACTGGGATCTTCATGCTATCCTCTGCTACAATTACAATACAATTACAATAGCTTCTGTCTGACAGCACA
This sequence comes from Ardeotis arabs, assembly GCA_011801015.1. NCBI lineage: Eukaryota > Metazoa > Chordata > Aves > Otidiformes > Otididae > Ardeotis > Ardeotis arabs. The sequence goes on from JAAGAY010142877.1 coordinate 39,915, forward strand.
GCCAAACAGCATGGAATTTAAAAAAAAAAAAAATTCTAAATAAAACAGTGGAAGATAATTTTAAAGGTTAATTGTGTTACATTTTAATGAAGAATGATCAGCATATAATGGATTAATTCTGCACTGGTTTATATCTGTACAACCTGATGAAGTCTGGTAGGAAGGGACAAAGAGCAGAACTTGATTTTTTGAAAGATAAAGAACTAAGAAGGCAGGTTCCCCCAGGGTCAGTGTCTCTGGTAACAATACACAATGAGTTTGAGCAGTAGTTTCAAAGATAGGTCACAACCTGCATTCCCATTAAGTGCTTTCAGCTGTAAAAATTATTTAGCCTCTCAAAAACTACAACAACAACAACAAAAAAAAAACAACAGAAAAACCACAGCTGAAAACGCACATGCAGTGTTGAGTTTGTAGAGATCTTTACATGTAACAGAGTAGGATCTATATCAAAACAGAGTCCCTGTCTCAGGAAAGCTATGGTTCTCCAGTGCGGTACCTCCAAGTCACATCAGGACTTCAGTTACTTGCTTTCTTTGTAACACCTGAGTAACACTTGTCAAGAGGCTTTGGTAGGCAGTCACAGGAACGTTACTGGGCTTTGGATCAAATGATGAAAACCATAGGTACTATAGATTGCCAACACGGCTGAAAACCAGCAACACAATGGGACATGGAGATGCAGGACAAAGTAGCCATGATATGACTATTGGTCACACCATGGTATTAAGATTACATGGAATACTCACAAAATGGTGTTGAAAGTGAACATGGAAGACACACTCAATAACATCATCAAGACAAAGAGCAAGAGCTATCAAGCACGCACTACCATGCAATGATGGAGAATATTTAAAGAACCTCTTCACACGGGATTCAGTTCCATATTTGGACATATGAATTTAGGTGACTATATGTGCACCTAGGTATTCTCCCCATTCCAGTCAATAGAATTGGTGGAGCCTGGAGCATTTCCAGTGCACTCTAAAATAGGAAAATTAGAATTGCAGCCAATCAGCTAAGTAGACTGTTTCTAACTCTCCCATTATTTCCAAGAAGCTTAACAGTTTTGAAACTCTTTTTAAAACCCTTGATTTTTCCAGTAACCTGTCTGAGATCAGAACAAAGTAATCCAGTACTGGTCACTGAGCCTCAGTAAAGACTTAATATTTCCTTCCCATCAGTATTGGTAGTTGCCCTCACACAAAATGCAATAGGCTACAAAGTCTGTTATTAAAGCCTGAATTTTCAGGTTCATATGTGAAAATATTTGTCTTTTTAAAATTATTAACTTATTTCCTGACTGTATTCAAACATCACATCAAAAAAGTCAGTAGGTAAATGGCTTTTAAAGTTATATAAATTACAAACCATATTTGTTAACTTAGCTGACCCTAATATGGTAATTAACATAGAATTAATCTCTCTTGAGGAGATACAAAACATATGAAATCAAGACAATCTGGAATCCAGCCCAGCAAAAGGGTTATATAAAGAGGATGTACTGAAACATTTAGTCAACAACTTTGCACTGATATTTTAAAATAAGGTTTTAAATGTTAAACTTTAAAGTGCTAGAATAAACTAAAAACTTGAGGACTTTACTCCTAACCCCATGAAGCAGAATCTTAATTACATCTTCAGAATGAGGTATACTCATATATATACACATTGTTCACAGGTTAACCATCCTTTCTGCTACAGGATTTTGTCAGCTAGGAAGATTAATTTCTTTAAATGAAAACAAACAAACAAACAAAAACAGATATATGCTGTCAATTTTATTGTAATGGCAAGCAACAAATCTGGCAAGAGCATCTAGTGGCCAAATAATTGACCCAGTCTCTCTAGAAAAATAAAAAAAAAACAGCTAAAAGCTGGAGGAGATATATGCAATTGGAAAAACAGATTAATAACTTGGTTTTAAAATAAAAATAACACAAACATTCCAAAGAAGGGGAACAAATCCACCAAGAAATGAGAGCAGTGAACAAAAGAAAAAAAGCTAAGGAGAGAAAGAGTCCTTTACTCTGTCTGACACAGAGAACCCATCACAGAATCATAGAATCATGGAATGGTTTGCGTAGGAGGGGATCTTAAAGATACCTGGTTCCAATCCCCCTTCCATGGGCAGGGATACCTTCCTCTAGATCAGGTTGTTCAAAGCCTCAAAAGTTCTCAAAAGCAATGAAAACTAAGCAGGTATTTGCTAGTCTCCACCATCCATAACTTCCAGGGACTCAGGGAAGAAGGTTCCTCCCTTGTTCCTTTACAAACTTTGGATCTTCAGTTTCTTTGTGGCTCCAGAAGTGTTGAAATGTGATCTTGAGATAAGCACAAATAAGCTATGGAAGAAATTCAAATGAAGCTGAAATCTAAAAGTATCACACTGCAGGACTGTATCACCAGGAAGAATGCCATTGTGTGCACAGCATCACAATGACAGGACACCACCCAAACCCACTTGCCTTGGGAACCTTTGCAATTCAAAGCTGTGATTCACACAACGCATCGGCAACAGCCCAGAACCAAGGGAGGGCAATTTTCAAACAGGAATGTATTGCTTTCTCCTAGTGCCTCAGAGGTCAAATGGACATAAAGGAAGTCTCTTTCTTTCAAGAAGTGTATGGTTGCATCCTTCATGAGGCAACTGGTGATTTCTCATCCCCACATTTTATTAACCCAAATCAGCACGGACCCATTAGACAACACAGGAAGGAAGCATAAGAAAGCTATTAGACAGAGAAGCTGCCTTTTCATGCCAACAGTCTAAATATCCTCCCATCATCTTTCACAGAGGCTAACACATACCTCAATCACAAAAATGTCTAAGCAAATTCATGTGGGGAAGCCTTAAAGATGCCTAAATATGATAAATACATTTAAATAGGCGCATCTGCATTTTAAAACTTGTAGACTTTGTAAGGGGGGCACAGAAACTGGAACTTTATTAGGTGCTGAACAATTCCCATGTCATTTAAATCTCTTCTTTGCCCTCAGCAAGCAACTGTTCCCCTTGCCTGTTTGTACAGACCTGGCAGTAGGGGTCCATCATTCCCAGCATTTAGCTCTTGAGGCTCTGACAGCCGAACATATTTAGTCTTATAAATAGAAAAACATTTGCGTCAGCCACTACACTATGTTAATTCCCTAAATTGCCATATTTTCATTACTCGTTATAAAACATCCCTTTTTCCCCTCATCAGGGAATGATCTCTTGTGTAAAGGAGATAAATGTGGATAACAGTCTAATTAATCCTCACGTTAGATCCTATTTTCTTAGAAGGAAATACTTAAATTTGTAGAAGGCAAAGAAAGAATATCAATGAAATGGAAGCTCTCCTTTCTGAAAAAAAAGACAGTTCAGATTTTCTGTCCACTTACAGTCCCCCTAATTGCAGCACTTCAGATATTATTCCTTTCATCTATAGCATTTCCATTCCCATCACTCAGGAGGATCTTGCAAAGATGATAGTCCTCTGTCTGTTAAGCCACACTCCCACCACAGTGGATTTCCATGTGAGCAGAAGAAGCTTCTTTGCTCCCATGACTGGACAAACTTCCCTTCATTCTTCCTGTTCTCTCCAAATCATCTGCCACAATACAGGAATTGTACTGCAGCACTGAGTAAACTTTACAGTACAACATTCAGAATGAGTGCTCTCAGTGTTCACACTTAACAAAAAGTTCTTTGAATTTTCTACCATATATGACCTAGTCTGATGACCAGTATGGTTATTCTCATTTACTGGAGAACCAGATAATCAGATAACTACCAGGATATTTCACAGGGCAATGAAGCAGCAATAAATTTGTTAATAATTGGGCAATGCTTTGAAGAGGTAAGTAGCTGTAAGTGCTGGATACTATAATTAAGAAATTGCTAGATGCAGATAAAATTAAAAACAAAATTTCATATCTGAAATTGCTACAGAGCTATTCACTCTCCATCTGTGGATACTGTTCTTGCAGCAGCTATTGATTGCACAGCAGTAAGATTGAGAAGGCTTAATTCTGAAAAACTAGCAGGTGAAATGCTGGTCTTATCCAAGCCAATAAACACCTTGCCCTGCCTTCAGAGGGTCCTCATCTTGAGAAACTAACTTCCATGGTGATATTTTTCTAGTTTAGGCACCAGCAGGTCATTCTAGGTAAGTAGATTTCTTTCTCCAGAAACCACGTTATCTACATGCACTGATTGACTGGAATCACTATCTGTGTCCATTTCAGGTGCTTTAGCATTATTGCAGAGGGAGGGAAGGTATGAAGAAAAAGCCTCTCCACTTCCATGCCTAGAGATCAGTTTCCATAGCTTAAAATACCTGGAACTGGTGGAAACTCTTTAAATTTTCATAGTGCTCAAAGGTGACAGTGAATATACTCATATTGCAAATCAGACTTAATTTTTGCTTCAAAGCAGGCCCTGAACTCTTTACTTTGTCTCGTTTTCACCAATATCATTAGAGTCACTTTGACAACTAATTGGCCACAAAGTGCTACCACCTCGTTCTGCATCGATCAAGAAGAGAGTGACCTGCAGCAAGGAGCGACTTGAGCAGGGATCAGCATGGCTCACGTCAGAGTCATTAACGATTTGCATCACCGATGGAGGAAGAACAGCATTCCTGTAGCCCAGACACTGTAAAAAAGGGATAAGGGAATTATCCGCTGTGGTCTATTGGGTTGAGAAATCCCAAAGAAATTCATCTTTTCTTTACGTCAAATCAGAGAGCTCAACTAACATGTTGTCTCTCTAGACAAGAAATCAAGTAAAATCATCCTTCGATTAAGGAAAAAACACCAAATTAAAGACAATACAACTTGCCTTATATGTGCTCTTCCAGTGCAATGTCCAAAAACTGGTCTCACTGGTTGTGTACAGGTGATTTGTACTGGGAACTTGTTGGCAAAATCTAAGAAAACAAAATCTGCTTTTCCAGCCAAAACTTGATGTTGAGATCAACTTGGATGCATAGCAGCTGGAGTCCATTTGCAGTCTAGCTTGATTTTGGAGGCACAACACCCAGGGCAGAGAGAGTGCAGGTTAATAGTGCAAACCCATGCCTAAACCCAAGCAAGGAAATCTTCAGGGGATCAGACTTTTCTACCCACAGTATGTTCTAAATCACTCTGCTGTGTTTTGTGATATTTCTTCATGTCATCTGTCAAATACTGAGTTGGCACAACTGGATCGATTGCTCCCAAAACATGTTTCCTCACTTTTCTAGTAAAATTAAACAAATTTAAGCAACAGCTCCGTTTGCTTTCAAAAATATGCACAGATCCACTAGTTTATTTGATTTTGTGGCAGTCAAAAAGATCTGCAGCCTCTCCCTAATCCCCAAAATAAATCATTGAGCTGAAAAACAGCATTTGAAGGATTATGGGTAAACAGTCACTTCTGGTAATACAATCATGTGGAGCACAGCCACAGAGCTTGGATACATGGAAACCCAAGACTCTCCAAGGCTCATTAGAACAGTAGGGAGCTCGCTGCAGTGAGAGGCAACTTCCAGCTTGCGTGCAGTTAGGTAGGCCAAAAATAGAACTGGTTTGCTTAGCACAAGCTGTCTTTGTGTTGGGAGAAAGCCACTAACATCTAGGAAAATGAAATGAAACAAAACAGTGCTTTGCATAAAGAGAATTGGCCACAGGAGACTAAAGAAACACCATGAAACAGGAAGGAAAATTCACCATTCCTCATTTTTTGGTCAGCTATCATATGATAAAATAGACTATCCTGAACAGAGTCAGATGAGGCAGAGCCTCAAGAAAACACAATTCAGACCTACACCACGGCGTCTTTAGAGACAGAGAGTGCAAAGGCCCTGATTCTGCAGGATAACAGCAGCATGAAGAAACTGGTTTTTTACGTTGCAGATGCCCAAATAAAACAGAAGAAACTGGATTATGCAGGTTCCTTACAGTTTTACGAAGATGTCTGAAGTATAGAAAACAATCAGCAGGGTTTTTTAACCAGTCTCCTACTGCTGAAGGTATCCTATGTTTCTTTTTCAGTTTCACACTGGAAGTTTCTTGCCTCAGAGCACCACAAAGACAAGAGACTTTTAAAGCCACATATGTTCATATTCATGTTGTCGTTCCAAGATGGAATTATCATCATCAGCTTCGCTTGGTAGAGCTTGTTAGCATTTCTGTGTCTTAACCAGTCTAATTAAGGCTGCTTTTTCCTGAGTGAAAAGATCACGGTAAAAAACCAAACATTTTGCATGTATGCCCCACCTCCCAAATTTTTGTATGGTTTTGAGAAACACACAATGCTGTGCAATAGTTAATGTATTTGGACAACTTGCAGAGGTTGCAGGTGAAATACTGGCTGAAGCACAATCAAGGATGATAAACTATCTATCTTGAACCCTGCATATCACTAAGACAATAAGTAAATAAATAAGTAAACAAATAAATAAATTTGAACATAGATTCAAGGTGACTCTTCACAAGGGATTCACTGCTATGCTACAAAATATAACAGGGTATTGTGCCCATCTTTCTTCCTCTGAAACTCTTACCACCACATCTCTAGATATTCAAAGACAAACCTGCAGATCTAAAAATAAACAGATCCAAGACAGTGAATAACTTATTCCTCTTCTTCATTCGACACTAGTTGTAGTAATGAGAGCATCGTTGAAAAATAAACAATCTACATAATTAGTCTGCTATCCTGAGTCTCTTATATTCCTCATTTCAAGGAACATCAGTCACTCACATCCCACATTATTTCCATTCCACTCAGCCACAGCATCCTTCCCACTTCTACCACAGACCATTAATTCTGATAGCAATGCCAAATCACATAAACAAAGTGATACAGAACATTGTTTACAACAGTGTAAGGAATCCCATAATGTTTTCTATTTCCTGCCTAAATTATATGTATGTTTCCACTTCACATTTGAGCCTTGGCAGGCTCAGATTTATGCCTAGCATCTCAGTTAAGAGATCAGTTCACACTCTCACGAGATGCTCGTATAACTCCAAGTGAACCACTCAGGTATTGGAAGATAGCTTCCAGATCACAACTGCACAAGTCAAGGAACACAGAACACTTTATAAAAGCTGACTATTAAAGGATGTCAAAGAGGAATGGAAAGATGTAATCTCAAACCTTAAGGGAAGGCACACCATTTAGCTATCACCGTCTTCTGGCTGGCTTGCTGACTGATGACAAGAGCTACAGATGGGAAAGGTGGGAGGCAGTTAAATGGAAAGCTGTCCAGCTCTTACACTTTCCACACTGTCAACAGCTCTTCTCTGTTACTTTTTATGAGGTTTTTTTCAATTTTCCAAGGAAGAATTGTTCATAGCTTTAATTACTCTCAGTTTCTATGAAACAACATTGGAACAGAAAACAAAGACACTAGAGTTCTTCTGTGCTCCTGAATTCAGTAAGGACCATGTCATTGACTCCCATCAGCTTCACAGGGACCCTCAGAGAACAATTACAGCAGGTCAGCACAATTTAGGGACAGCTTCTTTCAGGGGTTGCCTGTCAATTATGAGCCAGAGGGGCCCATGTTTTTACAAGATTCATGCACTTCCAAACTGATGCCTGTTTCTCCAAGCAACTCCCGTGATGTTTTGTCCCAGGCTGAAACTCAACAATTCCCTCAAATCAGCTTCTACAATTGAGGAAATCTCACCAGAGCTAGATTTTAAGTATGACATTGGTTTTCTTCCTTACCCTTTCCCTTCCTACCTTCAAAAGCCAGTGACATGCAGACCGAACTGAAAGGAGAGTAATAAGGTTTGACAGAGACCTGAAGCCTAAGATAATATCTCACCAAGGCGTTAAGTCTCCCGAGCCTTTTGTAATAAATAAATAGCATGCAGCAAAACACAAATGAGCATCACTGCGGCTGTGATTTCATTGTCCCGATGGGGGACCTGTGCCTGGCAGGAGGCCAGCTACGTAATTCAATATTGAGAGAGAGCACACAAATGGACCTCAGGAGGAGGATCGATTTCAATGTAATCCCATCTACTAATCAAAAGAGACTGAGGGATTAACATTCACTAGGAAATGTCTGCTCAAAGTTGTCATAGCTTATTGATAAAGATAGCTTTGTTTTAATTAAGATACAAAATGCCAATTCTAGGTCTAATTTTAGCTGCAAATAATCAGTTATTGATGATGTGTCTCGCTGAATTGTTCTAACCGGGCCTAGAATGTTGGGTTTTTAACTAGATCGGCCAATGTGGGCTGGTTTTTCATACTGCAAGAAGGCCACATTCTCTCTTCATCCTCCAGGCATGCGTTGTCCATAGTTTCTTATTTTCCAAATATGAAATGCATTGTTGGCCCAATGCTAAACCTAACTCATGACTCTCCATCCACCGCTGTCTCTCCGCCTGCAAGACTGTATCCCGCTTTGTCTATCCTATGACATGCTGAAAGCAGCAAGCTGATATGCACACCTCAAAAGTCCAGATTGCATCTCAAAAACCCAAGCAAGATTTTGCCCAAAAAAAGTTATCTCCTGCATTATCTCCTCAGAGACAGCAGAAACACCATACCTGGTCTAGGCTGGGTGAGTTTTCCAAGATAAGCAGAACTGGCTTGTTTGAGACTACATTCAGTGACAAAGCATAAGATCTGGTGTGCCTCACCCTCCCCTCACTCTTGAATATTACCATCTGTAAACACTAATCCTGTAAATCCTTTTGGCTGCACTCATCTTTCAAACATAGAAATCACACAAACATACATTTTCAGTGGAACACAGCAAACTGATGCATGCTTTTATGACCCACAAGATGCTTCATCCATCAATGGGGCAATACTTGCAGAAGATGTTGTCCACACAGATGGTACTTCCAACTGACTTTCAGATTTAGTTGCTTTCCCAGTTTCCTTCATTCTCACTCAAAAAAAGTTGCAGAATTTTGCAGCAAATCAAATGCAACATGTTCTAGCCTCTGCAAGATCTTGGGGGCAAGTGAGGACCCTCTGACATAATTTCACCAAATCTTAGGCTCAGACTGAGGCCCAGAACTGACTTTTGCACCTGGAGTCTCTGCCTGTAAGAGGCCATGGATGGAGGTATTTTTATCACATTGATCTTAAACATTGAAACTTGAACATGTTTTCCAATTTAACTCAAATCATAGCGCATTTCTGTTCCGAATGCCAGTGTTCAAGGCGCTACATACAAATAGTCAAACCAAGGTGCAGAAAGTAAATCCTACACCAGACACACTAAAACACACAGCCTCACAGCCTGACCAATCCTCTCCTTATCTCCAACTTCCATGGTTCGGATGAGTTCCTTTCAAGCCATGCTTTAACTCAAAAGCTCAGGCTTTACTTCTTTGACAAGCGCTAAGTCTCCCTGCTGCAGAGCTGTCAGTCCCAACTCACCCCTGCCCAGGCCTGCTGATAGCTTGTTATTCACACCTTGCCAGTACAAAGTACAGGGCCTGTTCCCCTCCCACCCACTTATTAGCAATCAGCTGGTGCAACTGTGACTCATCCACTTCTAATACAGACTAGAGACCAGTTCAAGGAGTTTATTAGCTGATCTCACAGTAGCTGTAGCCTTCGTAATTAGTTGTGACCATTTAGAGAGGAACAATTTTAAGGACTGCCATTTTCTTTCTCTTCTTTCCCTGTGTTAGAAGAGGATGGGATACTTTCAGAAGACAGATGGCAGTGGAGATGAAGACATGGTCCTACCTGGGAAAACTGGTCCCCTCCCAAGTACAGGGGGTCTGGAAGGTTAGAACTCTATAGAAGAGAGAGAAATGGGAAAGAAAGCCTCCTTCTATGGAAAGATGCTGATATTTTTGAGAAACAGAGATTAGTTATAGGTTGGAAGAAAAGAGAATGAAGGTATGGAGAGGAAAGCCAGAGAATGAAAGGAAGAACCTGGATGATCCAGCTTCTTTCACTAGAAAATGCAGCAAGCTCAATCACACCTAAGATGAAGGGGCTACAGATATCAGTAAAAATATTATATTAATTTCTATATGACTTCAGTTGCTTTCAGGGACCTGTTCATGCTCAAAGCTGAACAAGCTTCCAGGATGCAGAAATCACATTCTGCTTCCCAGAGACAGAGACAAAGGAGGGAAGGAGCTGAATGAGACAAAGCAGCACAAGGATAGACCCACCTCAAGATCTTCCTTCCCAAACTGGACAAAATGGGAGAAGAAAGTCATTTAATTTTGAGGGAGAGCCATGCCCAAGCAGTCAGTATGGTGGTTTGCTGGGCTTTACACTAAGATGAAACAGAAATGTGCTAAGTTCCCATGCAGGGACAACGGAGACAAGGAGAGAGGAGCTGAGGGCAAGCCGGCAGGAAGCAACGGTCAGCATGTGTCCGTGAAACCGGAGATGAGCAGGCCAACCCTATTACATGCTGAAGCACCACTGAAGTCAGGACCTGTTGTACTCAGGCTGCCTTGGTAGATCAGCACGAAGAAGTAATGGCACAACACAATTGCAGGAAAGTGCTTATGAGATTATTTCCCTTGTTTCTGTGGTAATCTCTTGTACGGAGACACAGATATAAGCGTGGGCTCAGGCATTACAAGAAGTCCATTATATTGAGAGCTCTTTTACATAACTTTGTCTCCATTTTACATGTGAGGTCATAGAAGATGCTGGTAAAGAGGGAAAAAAGAGGGGACAAGCTGTGAGGAGGTGTTTCTAAGAAGGGAGGAAAAAAAAGAAATAAAAATGCCTACTGGAGTTTTGCTACCTTTAGCGTTCCTGTTTTAAATGTGCCATCATGAACACTGTGGTTTTTAACAACTGCCTTTTACAATCACAGCTACACGATAATGGCAAATATTAAATCCTACTATGGCACAACAGGGATTTTTCTTGAGAAAGACACTGAATGTTTTAATCTTCTATGGTAAAGCAGATGGGTCTCATTTGAGCCCTGAATAAGAGATCAATAATAATCAATTTATTACAGGACAGTTTCACCATGCAGGTGAAAGAAAAAACTGGTTTGAGTTTTGGTTTCTGTTGTCACAAGCATCTTATTTCTCTGTGTATATACTGAGCGTTGGCATTTTGCAGTGCCTTTATATTTCCTCCCCTCTGTTTTCAGTATAGAGTTCTCTATTCTTATTTGCTACACATGGAACAAATGGAATTCTCATTTTTATTAAAAAAAAAAAAAGTGCTGAGAACGTTAATTAACAGGTTTCAGATTAAAAAAAAAAATCTTATATAACACACCATGCAGCACCAAACCCAAGCTTTCTGAGTGCTTTTATCAAAGAAAGCACTGTGACATTTAAAAAGCAAAGCAAAATACAGATAGCGTTCTGTGTACTGAAGTCTGGTCTTATGTGCACAATGACCTTACAATTTCAGCACTGAAAAAAACTCAAACTACAAACTTCTCTACATACGGATAGGGTTTTATGAACCAAGAAATAGACGACAGAATTCACCTTTTGACTTCAGAGTACTGGGGACAAATCTGGTATGCAGATATGCAATAGCAAGACTAACGACAGAGGTTCAATGAAAAGCAAAAAATCCTGTAGTGACAAACTAGACAAACTGTATCTATGAGACAAACCGGCAGGATACAGACTGGGTGGATGGTCTGGGAGATGGGTAGGAAATTGGCTGGCAGGTCACACTCAGAAGGTGGTGATCAATGGTTTTTACTCAAGCTGGCAGCCTGTTGCAAGTGGGGTTCCCCAGGGATTCTCACTGGGCCCCATGCTGTTCAACGTCTCCATAAATGACGTGGAAGATGGGATTGAAAGCACCCTCACCAATTTTGTTGATGACACTAAACCGGGTGGTAAGGAGGACACATCAGAAGGGAGAGCCATCTTGCAAAGAGATCTGGACAGTCTGGAACAGCAGCCAAGAAACAACTGTATGAAGTTTAACAAAGCCAAGCGCAAAGCCCTGCACCTGAGATGAACTAACGAAAGAGCCCAGTATAGGCTAGGATCTGTGTGTGGCTGGGAAGCAGCTTTGCTGAAAGGGACCTGTGGGTCCTAGCGGACAACCAGCTGAACAGGAGTCAGCAGTGTGTCATGGCATCACCGAAGACAAATTGGATCCTGGGCTGCATCAGCAGGGGCATTGCTAGCAGAGAGAGAGATGGGATCATCCCACTCTACTCAGCACTTGACAGGCTGCATTTGGAGTTCTTTGTCCAGTTCTGGTCCCCACAATTCAGGAAAGACACGGACAAAATGGAGACAGTCCAAGGAGGTCCACAAAGATATCAAAGCAGGGCTATATCACCTGCCCTGTGAGGAATGTCTGAAAGAGGTCTCTTCTGACTGAAGGTCTCCTCTCCATTGAGAAGAACGGGGTTGGAGGACTGCATCACAGTATTCCAGTACTTAAAAGGTGGCTACAAAGAGGACAGAGTCTCTCTCTTCACAAGGAGCCACATGGAGAAGACAAGGGTCTACCATTACAATTTGCACTGGGAGAGGTTTCATCTCTGTATAAGAAAGAATTTTTTTACTGTGAGAACAATCAATCACTGGAACAATCTCCCCGTGGATGTGGTGGAGTCCCCATCGCTGGAGGTTTTCAAGATGCAACTGAACAGGTTGCTAGATGATCTGATCTTGCTTTCCCATAAAATGTTGTCCAGATGATCTTTTGAGGTCCCTTCCAATCTGGGCTGTTCTGTGAGTCTATGATAATGAAAAGTGATAGAGCGTATTTCCCAGCGGGCAGGTTTTGTCATAGTTGCCCTCAGATATTGCTTGATGCAAAAATGAATCTGATGAGAATCTTTCAATTTTTTCAGCCACTGTGTCAGCACCTGGGAGATTTTAAACTCATCATGTAATTGAAAATGTTTTCATTGGCTGTAAAAATGTGTAGCATTTTTCCCCCTCTCCCCCATTTTTTGTTTTTAAATTCTTCTAGCCTAGCATGTAAGCTACCTTGCTGATATCAAAACCAGGGGTGAAAACACTTCCCTATGCAAGGGGAAGTTTTTCCACTAACTTCGAAGGAGCCAAGAACATCAGTACGTGGGCCTTCAGCTAAGGCATTTTCTATATTCACAGCTGAAATAACATATTAATTTTACTCAAACCCAAAGCATAAAAAAGTCTTCTTACCAATAATAATTCTGGTCACCTGCTTCTGAAGCCTCCTACTTATGATGTGGACTCCATAGCAGATAATGACCAGATTAAAATGCACTGTTTCAGAAGATGCCATGCTTCCGGTAAGACATTGTAATATTTTGGAAAGCACACCCATGGGACCTATAGCAAGCAATTCTCTGACTGCGAGTGGGTGAGTATTTGTGCTCAGACTCAAAATGAAAATCCTGTATTTCCCACAAAATAGCATTTTTTGACAGAAATAAATATATTTTGATGGATCTGAAACACTGTGTTTCAGTGAATCAGCACATTTCATTTTGAGGATTTGGGTTTTTTAACATCTAAATAGCTGTTTTTTTCTAAAACAATTACAATTTGAAATTAAAAAAGGCATTTCAATACAAAACAAACCCTGAACTGTCCAATAGGATTTTGGAACACTTACTTAATTTCCAGCTTTTTCCCCAAACAAATTTTAGAATATCTATACTTCCCACAGGTTGAGCTTAATTAAATATTTCACTTCAGGGGGAAAAAAAAAAATAACACTTATAGAATCATAGAATCATAGAATGGTTAGGGTTGGAAGGGACCTTCAAAGGTCATCTAGTCCAACCCCCTTGCAAGGAGCAGGGACATCCCCCACTAGATCAGGTCGCTCAGAGCCCCATCCAGCCTGGCCTTGAATGCTTCCAGGGATGGGGCATCCACCACCTCTCTGGGCAACCTGGGACAGGGATCTACAACTCTCATCATGAAAAATTTTTTCCTAATGTCCAATCTAAATCTACCCCCCTCTATTTTAAAACCATTGCCCCTCGTCCTCTCACAGCAGGCCCTACTGAACAGTCTCTCCCCATCTTTCTTGTAGGCCCCCTTGAGGTACTGGAAGACCGCTATCAGGTCTCCCCAGAGCCTCCTCTTCTCCAGGCTGAACAGCCCCAACTCTCTCAGCCTGTCCTCACAGGAGAGGTGCTCCAGCCCTC
>JAAGAY010142879.1:0-44877 GCA_011801015.1 Ardeotis arabs
GCCGAACTCAGAGAGTGGTGGTCAATGGCTCAATGTCCAAGTGGAGACCAGTGATGAGTGGTGTTCCTCAGGGGTCTGTGTTGGGCCCGGCCCTGTTCAACATCTTTGTTGGCGACATGGACAGTGGGATAGAGTGCACCCTCAGCAAGTTCGCCGATGACACCAAGCTGTGTGGTGCCGTTGACACGCTGGAGGGGAGGGATGCCATCCAGAGGGACCTTGACAGGCTGGGCCTGTAAGAAACTCATGAAGTTCAGCCAGGCCAAGTGCAAGGTCCTGCACCTGGGTCGTGGCAATCCCAGGCACAAATACAGGCTAGGCGGAGAATGGATGGAGAGCAGCCCTGAGGAGAAGGACTTGGGAGTGCTGGTAGACGAGAAGCTCAACATGAGCCGGCAATGCGCTCTTGCGGCCCAGAAGGCCAACCGCATCCTGGACTGCATCAAGAGGAGCGTGGCCAGCAGGTGAGGTGATCACAGGGAGGTGATTCTCCCCCTCTACTCTGCCCTGGTGAGACCTCATGTGGAGTACTGTGTCCAGTCCTGGAGCCCCAACATAAGAAGGACATGGACCAGTTGGAGGAGGTCCAGAGGAGGGCCACGAAGATGATCAGAGGGCTGGAGCACCTCTCCTATGAGGACAGGCTGAGAGAGTTGGGGCTGTTCAGCCTGGAGAAGAGGAGGCTCCAGGGAGACCTGATAGCGGTCTTCCAGTACCTCAAGGGAGCCTACAAGAAAGATGGGGAGAGGCTGTTCAGCAGGGCCTGTTGTGATAGGACAAGGTGTAATGGTTTTAAAATAGAGGGAGGTAGATTTGGATTAGAAATTAGGAAAAAAAATTTTTACAATGAGGGTGGTAGAACACTGGCACAGGTTGCCCAGAGAGGTGGTGGAAGCCCCATCCCTAAAAACGTTCAAGGCCAGGTTGGATGAGGCTCTGAGCAACCTGATCTAGTTGGGGATGTCCTTGCTCCTTGCAGGGGGGTTGGACTAGATGACCTTTGAAGGTCCCTTCCAATCCTAACCATTCTATGATTCTATGAACTCCATCTGAAGTCTCTTGTTTCTAAACTCAAACATGCTAGTAAGAGTTTTACAGTCATACACTGCAGACTACATTTTTACTATTAAAATGCAGAACGAGCTAAATAGCAAAGGAGCTGAACGAGGGAAAAAACAAACAGAAAAAGCCCCACCAACATCTGCAGAAGGTGTCACAGCGTCAATTAATGCAGAAGTAATCAATGCTTGCTACAGTCAGCACAATGAAGTTACTGCAACTACTGAATATTCTTCAGACCTTAGTGACGAAACCCAGCAATTAAGGAGGAAAACAAAGATTATGTTCTCATAGACAGCTCAACCTGCTCTCAAAGCTCCTGAAAATGGTTTGTGAAGATTTACAGCTCGCTTAAAACTTGAAACAAACATTCAGTTCTGACAGCTTGAGGATGTTAAAACAGCATGGGATAGCAAAATAGTTTAACGTCCCATGGATGTAAGAGCTACCAGAAATTGAGCCATGTGCACCACAATGAAGGTATGATCAAGAGATGCTTTTGCGTTGACCAAAATCTGCAACTATTTGCTGTCATTCCATTCTTCCTAAGGCAAACAAAAATAGCAACTGTACACAGCACAACTTCATTCCAGTTTTGATCTGAGTTCTGCAATATTGCAGGCCCGAAAAAGTTAAATAGTTCTTTTCCACTATTCATCAGAGAGATTTGTTGGCAATTAACTGTGGAAGAATGAGGAGGATAAATCTGTTGTCAATCTTTAAGTATGATCTGGAGCGTCCAACATAAGAACGACACAGACCTGTTGGAGTGAGTCCAGAGAAGGGTCATGAAGATGATGAGGGAGCTGGAGCACCTCTCCCATGAGGACAGGCTGAGAGTTGGGGCTGTTCAGCCTGGAGAAGAGGAGGCTCCGGGGAGACCTTATAGTGACCTTCCAGTACCTAAAGGGGGCTTATAAGAAAGATGGGGAGAAACTCTTCAGCAAGGCCTGTTGTGACAGGATAAGGGGTAATGGTGTTAAAGTAGAAGGAAGCAGATTTAGACTGGATGTAAGGAAAACAATTTTCACAATGAGGGTGGTGGAACACTGGCAGAGGTTGACCAGAGAAGTGGTAGATCCCCTTTCCCTGGAAACATTCAACACTAGGTTGGATGGGGCTCTGAGCAATCTGATGTAGTTGGAGATGACCCTCCTTCTTGCAGGGGTGTTGGACCAGATGACCTTTAAAGGTTCCTTCCAACCCAAACTATTCAATGATTATAGGATTCTAAGATTCTAACTGAGTTTGCAGTACTTGATCTAAGGCCAACTCACCAGCCTCTAGCTGGTGCCGGAAGGTAGGCATCTATTACATTTCTTTGTATCAAGAGGAGAAAATTGCCATTTTAATCTTTAAAAATGCAGCTTTAAATACAGTGCACTCTGTTCCCATAAGGTTCAGTGCACCTGAACCACACTCTAAACCTTAAATTTTGGGAGACATTTACAGTCACAGTCCAGTGTAGGAAAGAGCTTATCTCTGATATGGACACACTCTTTCCCAGGTTCCACATAAGACCTCTTTCAAAACTGAAGTAGGACATAGCCACCTATCTACATCATGACTATGTCACTGCCTATTCATCTGCCTGTTCTTTGCAGGCAAATGATGTCTGCAATATACATTGCTCCATTTTCAATAAACGGACTGAATTATCTTACTTCAAAAAATTCCAATATCTGACTAGAACAACCAAATTCTCACCTCCATCTAGGACTCAAAGCATAATGGTACCCTAATTTCTTTAAATGGGCAGCTTCCTGCTCATTTACTTTTTTAATGGATACTTTTTTGAGGCATCTAGTTGCAACTATGTGAAGTAGAGGCTGCATACATCAGACTTTTGTGCTTCTCATTACTACAATTTTTAAGGCTGTATGCAAATGATGGTTCTACTGTTTGTTGTCATAAAAACACTCATTAGAGATCCCATTTTTATCTAAGACAGCCAGTGGATAACCATACTGTAAAACTAGAGACGTTTGTAACCACACAGAGGTTAAAGGGCTATTCAGGCTGCATTAAGAGACAGCCTTTTACCTAGTCAGAGCATCAGAAGATGAAGATCTGCCTTAAAACTTCTATGACAAAATAGTATAGAAAACACTGCTGAAAAGAAAGCTTCTTAGACTTTTTTGTTTTAGACTGGAGTACAAATCTTCAGGTAAATAAGGTGAATTGACTGAGGGTTAATATGCCTTTGCTTCTCTTCTAGTTTCACTCTCAAGAGAGGAGGCCTGTGTGGTGGCAGTTAAAAGAGGTGTGGAATGTGAACCTTCAGAGACAAACCTCATGAAACCTACTTTTCAGCCTAGAAAAAGTTTTCCAGTCTGATGCAGACACATACCATTACGACATATCACTCTGCATGCACATTGAATCTAGTCAGTTTGGACAATTTGCATGGGAAGAGCTGATCGTATTTCACAATATACTGCATTATTTATTTTGACTGAATTACTTTCTTCCTGTAGTCATCTCAGCTTAATTGTGGTCAACTTGCTTTAACTCCATCAGAATGATTTTGGGTACAAGTCTGCCCATCGTGTCTGCCATGTTTCTAACACTGACATGCTATGGGAAACAGCAATTAGTCAGTTCAGTGTGAGCAAAAAGTGGGAGAAGAAGTGAATAACACAAATTCCAAGCTGTCCTATTTAATGCAATGCTTATGTTTCTAAAAGAAATGAGATTTAAACTGATACATTTTGGAGTAAGTTAGGTGCTCTTTGGACTAAGGTTTTGAAGTAAAAGGTGGACATCATTTGAGCTGCATATTGAGGTGGGCAAGAAAAACAGGTGAACTACTCATCTATTTCCTTCTGCAGTATAAGCAACCAGCCCAGTGGAAAGTTCTGGGCTGCCAATGCACAACTTGAATATGTCTGAAGTCTTGACTCATAGATATGTGGGATTTAACCACACAGGATACAAAATCTAGCTTGGCAACAGCAATATTGCAACACCACATATGGGTAACTGGCTCTCTGCAAGGCAAACATTCCCATTTAAACAGTGTCAGCTCTGTTAGTGGTCCCAGCAGGCTGGCTGAGCAGCTCTTACAAGTTTGTAATATAAGTTGTCTTTAGTCACCACAGAAATGGGCCTACCTGTTGTCAATTCAATTTCAATACGCTTCTGCTGTGTATTGGAAAAGGAGGTGTTTAGCCCCGCGCTGCCAAGCCCACTTGGGGAAGAGGCACTGAAAAGAAGCGTAAGCAGGAGACAGGCTGCTGTACCTACACCCGTTTCTGTGACGTTAGCTTTTTGTTCCAAAGGTCCACGTTTGGCCGAATATGCTTTAAAAAGAGGACTCTGGACACTCTTTGCACAGTTACAATAGTCATTAACTCCAAACAGTTTAGGTCAAATTTGGTCCTCCTTGCATACCAGGAAAACATAATGTCATTTCCACTTTATGCCGCTTTCTCACTACAATTGTGCAGGGTGCCATGGCACATTTTGGGATAGCTAGAATGTGTCAGTGCTCTGACCAGTAGCTACTGCTACCGCTACGCAAAGCTTCAAAGGTTGTGATTTACAGGTGTTTCCCAGGCAGATCTAAGAGAGGTTTCTGCTGGGGAAGTTAATCCAGAGCTAATTCACTACAGAACTAGGATTAAGCACATTTCCAAGATGCCGTGGTGCATGGCCTGAGATAACACTACATTTATCCTGTGCTCCACTTGCCTTGTGAACAATTACTCCTCCGCTTATCAGGGAAATTACAGAACTGGATATTCACGTTCTTCTTGGCACTTGCACAGTACTCTTGCAACATCTTTCTGCTTCCCAGTAGGAGCTGGGACACAGTTTTTGGTCTCGACACTAAGCTTCCAACTGATATTAGACATTTTCTGTGCTTGCTGACAGCATCATCTTGGTTGAGCACAAGGCTTCAAGACAACAAAAACTGAAAAAAAAAAGACTAAGCAGTACAATCCTGCTATTCTCATTGTCAGTACAGGATTGCTTTCCCAATGCTTTATTTATTTTTTTTATGGTAGCCACAGAGCCAACAAGGTACAACTAGGCACACTAAAGCCACAATAATATAAGTCAAGCTTTCACCACCCAGAACGTGTGAGAATTATTGCAAAGACTCCCTTATGTCCTTAATCTCCTTGGCCATCATCCTCCTTCTGTGTGTGTGGCTGGAGGAGGCAACAGGAAGTGGATGACTCTCAGGACCTATTCCCACCGGTTCCCACGTTTCTTTTCCCACCATCCTCTCCATGAACCTATCTCCAACACAGCAGTATAAGCGGAATGGCAGCAACCACTGCCATCCCCTCACAGTTATGCGTCACCTCCTACTGCCATTCTCCCCCATTCCTAGTTGACAAAGTACCAGGTCAAAAGAGGCCAGGAATGAGACCCAAGAGTACAGAAAGAGAGTGGACATCACTCCTTCACTTCCACTTTCAGCTCCTACTATCTGTCTCATACTTGACAGAGTAAGAAAAAAGAAGCCAGAGGAAGAGCTAATAGAACAAAGATGATCGAAGATAACTGGCACTGGCTACCTCCCTGATATTTTGGAAAAATAAAATTCCTGATAGCCATACCAAGTCCCATTTTTCTGCTTCTGGACTGACCTGAGAACAACTGCAGACAACTGGCGTGCCAGTGCTGACCCAGGGAAATTGAGCTGGGAATTCAAAGCAAGGTGTGGGCAATGTGTGGGTTGGTGAGGAAAGTCCAGAATAAGAGCAGTTTAGGAATACTGTGCAACTGGAGGAGATGGGGGGAAGACAACATTTTACACTTCCAGGGCAGGAATTTCCATAGGGCACTATTTCAATAGCTTTTGTCAGGACTTTTGTCGGGACTAAGTTCAGAGATAGACTCAAGATGTTTTTCCTTGCCCCTTTTTTCCCCGCTGTAAACTGCCATTGCAAGGACTTCTCCCTTCACCTCCCCTTCTTTTTTCCTGTCGGAAGTATAGTAGCCTTAAGCAGTTAGGAGCAGTTGTCTTGTGTTGGAACAATGAAACTGCTGAACAATAGAGACAGGATCATCATTATGAGACCCAGCCCTATGATAATCCAGACCAGGAACTCCGAATTCACTGCCAGAAGAATTACTGGTTAGTACCTTGTTAACTTTACTGCATTTCAAGCTGGAAACAATTAATCCAGTGTTTCACAAAATCAATTTCTTAGTCTCCCAATCATACACATACATGGCAAACATTGAAAATGTAACTTAACCTGCAGCCCGCCAAGACAACCAATGTGGCCCACTCTTCTGGGGGCAGTTTGGGACAGGGATGCATACCAGACATTCAGTAGTAGCAGCCATCTTCCAAGAGCCCAAGACTCTTCTCCAGCATGATGCAATGGTCACAAAAGTACTTAACAGTGAAGAGAATAGTCTTCATGCGGCTAAAAAATGAAATGGACATTTATTGTCTCTGGCTTGACTTTTCAGATAGCCTCAAACCACATTTTTTCTCTCTACTTTGCATAGCCTGGAATTTGAGAAGTGCATCATTAAGTTGAGAAACTGGGGGAGAAGATTAACTATTGTGCATTTCAATCAGTGTGAAAGTGAAGTTCACTGATTTTAATGATCCGCTACTATAAAACTACAGCTTAGTGTTTGCTTGTAGTTAGCCACAACACCCAAGGTTTTCACTGTCATCTGTTTAATCAACTGCTGCCCCAGGTTCCTCTCCTCTAACTGTAGTGAAGACTAGCAAGTGAAGGTCTAAGGGGTGCAGTTCCATGCTGCTCTGCCAGAAGATCATCAGAAGCCCTCCACAGCTGTTTAGCTTCAGTGAAGCAGCTCCCAAACCTCTCTTTTAGCAGCAATATCCTCTGTTCCCTTTCCATCAAGTACTACCTCACTTCCTAAGCAAACTTCTTTCCAGCTCCCCTCCTCTCCACTGCCTTTTAGGCAGTCATCGCTCAAGTCCTCTGCAGCTGTGCACAGGGACTCAGTCATCGACCCACACTCTAGTGCATCCGTGCAACATCTTCACTATTACTTTTTCTTTGTGGAGTTTCTCTCTCCTCGACAATGTTCAGTTTTCCTTGCTGCTAACTTTGACAGGGCTCTTAAAGCTGTAATTTCTCTTCTTATTTGAATTTACTCATTATTTCCATTATACTCTGGTTTTGCTTTTGCCACTCCTCAGTGAAGTATCTCAACAACTGTGTCTTACAGCCACAAAGTCACAAGTTACAGGTACAGAGGCAGCAAGTGTAACGTGCGTGGATGAGGTGCCAAAGCACAGGCTCTGCCCCTTGGCCCGTTCTGGCCTGGGACGGCGTGGGGCCAAAGAAGCCTGCGGCTGTGGAGAAAGCAACACCGTGGTTACATGAGCACGTTCAGCTCAGGTAACCGAGTTTGAAATTCAGTGAGAAAGCACACCCCAAGGCATCCAAGTGTGTCTTCTTATGCAAGTTCAACAGACAGCTGTTTTATTTGTTTAACAGCGAAGAGCACATCCTCCCAGTCCGGCCTCGCTCCCTGGTCAGGGCCGCAGAGAAAGCAGCAGCTCGTGGTGATGGCAGGGAGTGGGAACCGCCAAGTCACCCCCGCAGGAGCACGGGGCGGCCACACGCACCGCCAGAACAGGCGTTTCCATCACGGAATTTAAGAAGAGCCGCCACTCAGCACCCTAGGCCGCGGCCAGGGGCGCGGGGGGCACGGCCCGGCCCACGCCACCCCCGACCTCGACCGGTAACGGGCCGGCCGCCGCCGCCTGCCCTGCGCCCGCCGCGCCGGAAGGGGGCGCTCTCTGGCCGCCACGGGCCCGCCCCTGACGCCGGCGTACCGGGGCGTGGCTGACGCCCGGGCGGGCCGCAGAGGCGGAAGCGGCTGGGCGCGGCGATGGCGGCGGGCGCGGGGCAGCAGTGGGTGTTGGTGGAGATGGTGCAGGCCTTCTACGAGGTGCGGTCTGGGGCGCGGGGCGGCTGGCGTCTGCCACCGGGGATGGAGGGGCCGTCGCAAGATCCCACCGCCGGCCCGCGCCGCGTTAAGGGGGACGGGGCCCCCGGGCGCCCGGTGGGTGTCGGAGCTGGGGGGCTGGGTGTGAGGCCGCTGGGCCTTCCTGGGCCGCTGGTTTGGGGTGCAGGCGGCGGGCAGATGGAGCCCGGCTTGTCCCGGGGCTGGTAACCGGCGAGCCTGGCTCGGTGGCGGGTGGAGGCTGGCAGGGCGGTGCCCTGTCTCACCTGCAGCTGGCTGTGGGTCGGTGCCGCCTGTGTGGGGCTGCGCTCGCAAGATCCTGAATGTATGTGTGCACCATATCCGTGTGCTGAAAAAAATGGGGGCACGCACTTACGTTTTTCTTTGTTTTATAAAGCTACATTTAAGGTGTGTACTGGAGCATTAAATAAGATTCACAGCGTTCTTTGAGTACAAGGGCACTTACAAGTGCTATTTACAAAGGAAGAAACAGCTTTTAAATGTTCATGCTTGAGTTTGCTCCTGGAGGGCATCAGCATGGCATGTTTGTGTCCAGGCTTTGTTTCTTGATATCAAAAAGGATGTCGTGGTGATAGGCGGTGTTCTTGTATCAACAGCCTGTTCCCTTTCTTTCTTTGTCAAAGGTTGGTAATTTGTTAAGTGTTTGTAGTAGGGTTTGCAGTACTAATATAGAAGCATGCAGCTACTGAAGCTGGTAGGACAGTCTAGTACCCTAATTCAGGATCATTGCAGGCACTGAAAATCACAACGAGGTAGTTTGTGCAGACCTCTACTGCTGCTATACTGTCTATTCTTTAGATGTCATGGTGTACGTTTGGGGAACTGAAAAGTACTCTGCAGATCACAAATTTGTTATTTGCAGTTTGATATGCTGTACGACTCCTTACTGATTTTAAAAACTTGTCTTCAATTTCTTTCAGTTTCTGGATGTGTGGTGCATTGCGCTTCCTTTGTTGGCAGGTCACATCTCACCAGAAAATGTTAATGTGTGGGAACTCTTCCACCGAGCTGAAGAGGGAGTGCACTAGTGTGTGTGCACTTTGAGTCTTTTAAGAATAGTAGACATCCACAGTGTAGACAGGAGCCTTTCTGAAATGGAATAACTAACCTCATAATTAAAACTAGGTGTCCAGTGCTGATGCCGTAACTCCACATCTGCTGTAAGCTAGCTGTGCTGCTAGAGGAAACTGACTTTCCTCACTCCAAGCACCCAAAGAGGCTAACTTTAACTTGGATCAACTCGCTGTTCTGGTTTGCTGTATACATTCCTAAGTATTGTGTCCACACAAGAGAGTAAATGACACAGGGGCAAAAATGCTTCTGGTGACTGTGTTGGGTTATACCTGCTCAAAGTGCCTGTGAAACTAACAAAAATGGGCTATGAGGTCAGTATTATGTTTCCTTGTAAGTAATAGTAGCTGTTGCTGCTGGTGGACTGTAAGTTGTAAGAACATAGGATTGAAGTGGGTGTGTGTAGATGACACAGACCTTCAGGCTATCAGGAGACTTCTGCTTGTTGTGAAAGCTTTCTGGCATCACAGATACTGGTGCAACCTGTACAGCTTGTCTGCTTTTACTCTTAATATTCAGCTTATGTGCATACGTGGGACTGAAACTGCTTATCAGTTTAGAGTGTGCCTTGTTCGTTAACAACAGAATAAATCCATTAAAACTCAAGTTAACAGCTACAAGTAGTAGTTGCAAAGCAATCCACTAAATGTAATTATAATTTTTACTGATTTAGAAATGCGTGTCAGCTGATGATTGATTTTGGTTTTTTTCTAAGTGTACTAGTAGAGACAAAACTGTTCATAGTGTCACATTGATTCAAGTAGAACTCTATGTAGACTTATTTTTCTGCTTTTATTTTCAGGCTCCAGCTTACCATCTCATTTTGGAAGGAATTCTAATTCTGTGGATAATCAGACTTCTTTTCTCGAAGACTTACAAGCTTCAAGAGCGATCTGATCTAACAGCTAAGGTATGGTGGAAAAATATTTTTGTTTAGAGAAGCAGTTCATAGCTATTGTTGTGTTTGGCTGTTGAACCTCCGCTGCTTCAGAAACTGTGCTGGTTTTTCTTAGGGTTTCAAAGGCTAAGCTTACTTTGGACTAAGAAACGTCTTATTGCTTAAATACTTCAGTGCTTGCTTTTAAAATACTTCAGTGCTTGCTTTTAAAGTAGCACTGTATTTGAGAAATAGGAAAGAACTGATGTGACTGTGACTGCTAAGTTGTGAAAAGCCGACGTTTGCTCTACTCAATGGATGGCTTTGTTTTAAAAATGTGAGCTATACTAAAAAAACCCAACAAAAAAAATGAACTATAAGAGTGTAAAGAGTAGGAAAATGATCAGCCTATACATGTGTATCTGTGAGTAATAACTGAGAGTTTACAGTGTTAAGTGGGTTCCAGAAAACTTTGTAGTTTAGTGGCAATTTTCTTCTTTTGCAAAAAAAAAAAAAAGGCTGCAATTGTTTGTGAAGACCGACCAGAATTTCTTCCTGACTTGTGGCTAGGGAGTGTCAGGAATGGGTAGAGTTTGTTTTGGCGATGTCCCTAGACTAGCTTCTCTGAGACGTGGTCTCTAATTGGGCTTGCTGCATAATGTCAGAGGATGCCGTTGGATATATTCAGAGGATGGTTGAATGCATTCTCTCAATGTGAAAACAGTGAGGTGAACAAGACCGCACTCATTTTGCTCAGTCGAGGATGAAATATAGCAATGTATTGCAATGTGACAATCAGCGTGTGTATGTGAGGGCTTGGTCTGAGCAGTCCAAAGTCCCATACAATAAACAAGTTTGGTTTGCTAGAGCTTCCGAGGAATGGTGTACTTTGTGGTATATGTGTATGAGAGAAATGGTATACTTCAGATGAAGCTTCAGAGAAGTGGTATACTTTGTGGTACCGAGGAAGGTTTGTGAAACAGATTTACGGGTATTTTTCTTTGTCATTCCCATCTATGTCGTGCACTTACATGCTTTTTGATCTTATTCTCACTAAAGATACATGTTAAACAGGTGGGTTTGGTGTGATGCATCAGTGAACAGGACGCAGGGACTATGGGGACAAGACTGTAAATGTGAGCAAATGTGTAGGCAGTGTCCTTTTTTGGGGAATACTTATTAAGTGAGCTTGGAGTATTCTAGGGAACACTTTGGGATGTGTTTGTTAGAGGTGTTTAATACCAGAGGCAAGAAGTGAGCTGAGCAGGAATCAAGAAAGGCCAGTTCAGTTTTTGTGCTTGGAAGCGTTTGAATTGATCCTAGGATTCTTGAAGTTTGCCACTTTTGATAAGAATACAGAGGAAGAGTGAACATAAAAGGATGTCCAGTGTGGTAAAGCACTAAATCTAGGAAGATCATCTAGGAAGACATACTGCAACTTTAAAGTTGCCTTTGATTGTCTGTTTAGAAACTATGATAGTTCATTTAGTAGAGTGTTCCTGCATCAGATGGTTTTGGTCTCTGGGGTTTTTTTTTCTTTTGAAAGATTAATTCTCTGTGCAGTAGATGGCGGGAAGAGGCTCTTTGCTGTTCTTGCATAGTTGGTGACCTGGAAAAGCTGAAACGTATCTCTTCCTTACAGAGTAAGGATTGTATTCAGATATTTCTTGAATGTTACCATCCAGTTGCAGGTCATCTCCTTCATTCACTAACAGACAATTTTGCTGAAGCTGAGGTGTTTAAGAAAGTGCTCAGATGAATCTGGAACGGTGGGATGTGGGGAAGAAAATTGTTCTGTGTCTTCTTAACTGGGGGCAATGAGCAATTGGGAGTTTGCATGTGTAGCTGATCTGCTGCAGCTCAGTGGAAGATTTAGAAGTAGGGAGTCAAAAAGGGGAAAAGCATTTGGACATGTCTCATGCTTAATAACAATCCTACTTTTGCAGGGTGATGGTAAAGTTCACTGTCAGGACAGCAGTAGCAGACTTTTTGAAAAATAGAAGCATGCAAATACATTATTGCTGTGATACTTCTGATGAGATTTAGAGAAACTTTACTGAGCTTGATGTGTGGTAAGGAATGTGAATACTACCAAGAATCCAAAATGATCAAGAATTGTGTTGTATAGAATCATAGAATGGTTAGAGTTGGAAGGGACCTTCAAAGGTCATCTAGTCCAACCACCCCGCAAGGAGCAGGGACATTCCTGACTAGATCAGGTTGCTCAGAGCCTCATCCAGCCTGGCCTTGAATGTTTCCAGGGACGGGGCATCCACCACCTCTCTGGGCAACCTGTTCCAGTGTTCTACAACTCGCATTGTAAAAAATTTTTTCCTAATGTCCAATCTAAATCTACCCCCCTCTATTTTAAAACCATTACCCCTCATCCTATCACAACAGGCCCTACTGAACAGCCTCTCCCCATCTTTCTTGTAGGCCCCCTTGAGGTACTGGAAGACAGCTATAAGGTCTCCCCGGAGCCTCCTCTTCTCCAGGCTGAACAGCCCCAACTCTCTCAGCCTTTCTTCATAGGAGAGGTGCTCCAGCCCTCTTATCATCTTTGCGGCCCTCCTCTGGTCCATGTCCTTCTTATGTTGGGGGCTCCAGAACTGGACACAGTACTCCAGGTGGGGTCTCACCAGGGCAGAGTAGAGGGGGAGAATCACCTCCCTTGACTTGGCACCTCCCTGCCCATCCCTGGCAACGTTCAAGGCCAGGCTGGATGAGGCTCTGAGCAACCTGATCTAGTTGGGGATGTCCCTGCTCCTTGCAGGGGGGTTGGACTAGATGACCTTTGAAGGTCCCATCCAACTCTAACCATTCTATGAGTCTATGTCAGTCAGTCGTGTAATGATACTTGGAGTTTCTCTGGGAATTATTGTTGGGGATGCTGCCAGAACAGAGCTGGCTCCACGTAATAAATATTACTAAAGGATACCGCTATTGCATGACTATCTTAGTGTGATCTGTCAGGACGAGTCTGTCCTGCGGAACCAGAGGTAGATGATATATTGTGCAACCTAGTGCGCTGAGGAGTCACACTTCCAAAACAGTGAAGAAATCCACTCGACAGGTGGCTTCTGGGTTTAGAAGGAAGATGTGTAGAAAGAGTACTGCAAAATCCAGCTCTCAGCTGTCTGTCATCGTTTAATAACAGTGTTTGTAGGTATTCTTATTGGTTCTAGTCCAAAATAATGAACTCTTACAAATAATTAACTAAAAAGATGGACTACTTCTGCGTGACTCTAAGTTCCTGATAGTTTAGGATTTTGGGAAGTACAAGTAAGACAAGGTGCTAGACATACAGATTCTTGGGGGCTTTTTTACCCAAAACAGAATCTACAGAAAAGTGGCAAAGTGCCACGGAAGACTGGAGCAGGCTGTGGGAAATTGCATGGCATCGTTTAGCTGCAGGCTTATAATCCAGCTCTAACAAACTAAACTTGTTGAGTCTTGTCAAGCATGAGGTTTGATACTAGAATGCAGTAATGAATAGTAGTCGATAGTATTTACACACAGCTTAACTTGTTTTTGTTCTTTGGTGCTCAGTTATCTGTCTAGATTTTTTTAAGTGAAGCTTTAAAATCTACTATTTGACATGCTATGAATGGTACAGGGTAAGTTAATAAAATCCCTTACTTAGATGCTTTCCTTAATATGTGGAACAGCATTTTAATGCATACACAGTTGTGTGTATTGCCCCAGCCGGGATCTGTCCTGTGGTGTCTGAAGAAACTGAGCACTTTTTCTAACATAAGTGTAGCTACTTCAAAATATTGCATATATTCAATTCTGTTGCATATATTAATGGCATTTTATTCCCTTTAAAATATATGCTCCATAGGTTAAATTTCAGTAAGAAATTGAACATGAGAAAGTTAAATAAAAAGGTATTTAAAGTACATCTGCAAAATACTAGAAAGACAAGTGACTATGCTTGTATAAAATGGATCTTTTCTGAAATACAAGGTTATTGAAATTTCCATTTGTGTCTTGAAATAGACCTTTGCGGAGCTGCTGGGATATTAATTAATGCTCTGGAAATACCTAGAAACAAAGTTACTCATTAGCTTAGTAAAAAAAAAGTGATGAAAATGCAAGAGACGAATTGTATTATTGCATGTAGTTTTGTTTTGATTTTTTCATGTCTTAATTTGTTTTTGTACTTTGAAGGCCTTGAAAAGTGTATTTAGAAAAAATAAAAATCGAAGAAGATATTGATTGCAGAATTTGTGTTTTGATAGTGAAATAAGTAGCCTTAAATATTCTACTGCTTTTGAAATAATAGAGAAATATAAGCCCCTTGTAGTCATACTATTCAAAGTTAGTGTGTTAACAAATAAGTTATCAGGTGTATCTTGCTGTACTAGTAAATAATCCTTCAGGAAAGTTCTCCTTTTATGGCATGAGGGATGATTTTGGTAATTTGCCTGAGTGGTTGCTATTTTACGTGGAACTAGTCTAATGCACCTGTTATGCTGGTCCACTGCATGTTCTTTGGAAAATAATCTAACAGAGGTTTTCCAAATAGTTTAAAGCACTTTGAAAATGAATGTGCGTTAGGTATTCCTTCATGGTTAGGTTGAGGTTAAATGGTTTAGTAGTTGTTACCATTTCTTGAGCATTTGTCAGTTTTTCTCCATTGTGTCCTGCTTAGGTATGTGTTACTTAGCAAAGTATTTTAATGCCACGGTTGTTTAAAAAGTGTTGGAGACTTGAGGATGCAAAATGAGGTAATTTAAATTCAATTTTTTTGTACTTTGTATTCAGTTACACAAACTGTAGAGGAGGATTTTCATAATTAATAGATTGAATGAACCAGTATTGATTAAAATTTGGAAAGGACAACAAGTTTAGTGTTTCTTATCTTGATTATATAATGAGATTTTTAATGCGTAGGCAGAACTGGGCTATCTTTCTTTACCCTTTGAAGAATTCAGAGCCCCTCAGTTGAACATAGTGAAACAATATCAGTTCTAAGTGTCTCAGAAAGGTGACACGTATTAGCATATGTAATTTCTCATACAACTATTACCAACTGTTTATTATTGCATAATGTCTTTTCTAATAGAAATAATTTTTGAGCAATGTTTCTTTTCTCTTGTTCAGGAAAAAGAAGAGTTAATTGAAGAATGGCAGCCAGAACCTCTTGTACCTTCTGTACCAAAAGACCACCCAGCTCTTAACTACAATGTTGTTTCAGGGTAAATGTGTAACTAAATTTTTTTTTTTTTTTAATTTAAACTCAAATACTTGATGTCCATATTTTTAAGTGTATATCTTACTAAGTATTTCCGTATCTATAAAACCTTTCATAAATGAATTGTGTTTTTAGATATCAAGACTGGGTTTGCCACTGAAGAGGTGGTCTTGGTTTTGGAACATTATCAAGACTATCTTGTTCAGAAAATCTTTCTTACTTTAAATGTTGTGATTTTTTTTTTTTTTTCTTTTTTTTTTAATATTGAGGGTGGGAAGAGGGGCACTTTATCTTTGCCTTCATTGTGGGTCTGTGTTGTTTGGTAGTAGTTTGTTTTATTTTTTTCTGAGTATGTAGACTTAGACCTCTACGAGTTGTTAACATTTTCTATGTAGGGGTTGGGGGGAAATGTGTGCTGTGACAAATCACGTCAGAAGAAACTGATTTTGTGGCTAGCCAGCTGGCGCTTCATGAGTTTTTCCTCTTTGGACAATCAGAAGTGGAGATGCTTGATGCAAAGTGGTTTTGTGAGAAAGTTATAGCCTAGCATTACTTTTTCATGTGTTACAAGGCTTTTAAATTTTTTTGCTGATTTAGGCAAGAGTCACAGTATTTCAGAAATTGCTTTGAACTTTCTTTCACAAGTTTCAGATTTGTTTATATCAGTAACTTTTACAATAACAGCATTCTTAGTATTTTACTAGTGACATTAATAATTTAAAATAATTTAGTGACTGAGCATAACTGTGTGCTGTCATAGGGAGCTCTGTTTTGATGGCTCTGCCACCACAGAGAAGTCTGCCTTAGAAAAGAGATGCCTGTTTTAATCAGCTTCGAACAATCCTTCAGTTACTGTTCAGGATTTTGAAACAAGCAGTACTGTGGAGTTAAAGGAAGTGTTGGGTGTTTAAAAAAAAATCTGGACAAATATATCTTTTTAGGTTGATTCAGAAAATGTTTAAATTATTTAGAACTTTCCAGCGCTTACAGCTAGGGAATATATTGTGACAGAATGTTAATGTGTTGTGGCTGTTAAACTTGATAGTGGCTACAGGGAAAACTTGGCGTTCGTCTTGTAAGGTTTAAACTGCCAACTACCTACTTTCCTGTAAGTTGCTCGACAGCTATGAGGTTGTAACTTGGGCTATAAACTTAACCTGTGTGTGGATAGGGTTTATATAGGCTCATAACCACGTAAGAAGCCTTAAATATTTCAGTAAAAATTTTGGCCCACTGTGGGAGGAGACAGACTTCCTCCTCCCTCAGTATGGTAGGCAGTTTGTGCCTTGTGTTAGTATGCTCATTTCTGCTGAACACTTGCGTAGTCCTGGTAATGTTGCCAAATGCTAAGCAAATCAAATAATGCAGAGACTTGTCCAAAAAAAAAAAAAAAGTAACTGATCTTGAATGGGTAGTGAAGAAGTTAGCCATTACAACTCAGTTACAGTCGAGAAATCAGTTACTTCTTGTGGCAGCCTGTCTGTGAACTAATTTATGCAAGAAGCTTAGTTGTACAAGATCTCATTCAGAAAATGTAAACAGTGTGTCTGCAAAATTCTCATGCGGATTCTCGTTTTGCTTCAAAATAAAAAGGCACTAGTGATCTTCTGCAACTGATTTTTCAATACATGTAACACTTGTGAGATAAGTGAGGAGTCCAAGTAAAGATGAAGTGCTTTTGGTCCTTAAAAGATACGATGTCTGAAGGACTTACTTGCAAGTTCTTTGAATGTAGCTTGAAATTATATTTTTATTTATGGTTTCAGCTGGATCATTCAGTATCTCATAACTGCTGTCCTTTACCATGATACCTAATGAACTGTGTTATACTAGGGGAAGGGAGATATGGGAAACTATGAAGAAATTAAGTGTTTCACTGGTTTTCCTTTTGCAAAGACTTGTTTTTGGCATTGCAAGGAAGGTTTTATGATACTGTTAGCATCCATGTTTTGAATATAATTATTCACTGGAATAAGCTTTCCTATGAGTGTTTTCTGGCTAACCGTGAGTGTTCCTTTAGAAGAATGAGTAAAATTCTGATAGCAAAGTGTCACCTTGTTTTCCTGAGCTGCAGCTTTGTTAGGGGCAAGTTGTTGGTGAACATCAGTGTATTTTCTAGGTTTGAGAGATGGAGCTCTGGAGGCAAATTGTTGTAAATTTACCAGATTTAATAGTATACTGGGAATATACCGAACCTTGTGTTAGTGCCAAAATACATAGACATAGCTCTTGTGAATATCTGCAAGCCTAAGTAGTTACTTTGGCACAGCTTGTTGATGAGCAAGACAGAGGAACAGATCAATGTATATTTTTAATGTCAGTCAGTTCCCTAAGACTGTTTGCTGCGCATTTGTATAATGCTACTACTGTGCAGAAGATGTACTGCACTAACGCAGGACTGCTCCTTTGTGAGGTCAAGTTCAGCGTGTGTCAGTTTAGTGTTATGGAATGACTCTGATGAAGATGCATGGCACATGCACTGTGTTAATAGAAAGTTTTCCAAAGCTGTTTTGTAAGCTTTGCAATTGCTTGATTGAAGCAACATGTGCTTAATTTTTAAAATGAATAGATATAAAACAAAATTATGGAGGTTTTTTTTTTTTTCAGTGAAGTTCAGGTAGCTTGGTATTTTTCTTAACTTATAGTGAATAGCTTGGACTCAAAGTTTATTTCCTTTGCACACCAAATGTAGCCATTAAAATATTGTCAGCAAGCAGATTTGGAGCAGCTGTCCGCAGACATCTGATATTTGAGCAGCCCTTTTTAATTTTGATTGTGAAAATTGCTTGGTGCTACTTTCCACATAGGAAAAGCTTGTTGAAACTATTGTGTTTAAGGAGCAGTATAGGATCTCAACTGTAGTATTGGACAACACGTACAGAAATGGGCAGACATAAGGTTTTGTATTTGGCTTATCTTTGAGACTTCTCAATACTCTGAGTGATTAATTGAAACTTTGAATTTTGTAATATTGAAGTGTATAATTGCCATAACATCATTGCTTTTAGAATACAGCACAAAGTTGTGATGCTTGCATTTGAGGGGGTAATAGCTATTTTTATCTTCTATTTTATAATAATTTTATCTAAATCATGATTTTTTTAGGGCAGAAGATTTCTCTCCTCTTTGCTTCATATATTGTACTCTTGTTAATTTGTTAATATTGGATGTTTTCACACTTCTGTGTTTCCTGATTACATGAGTTATTCAAACTATTATGGATTAAACAGAATTGGAAACTTGAGATGACAGATAATACAATAGTTTTTTGTACTTACAGCTAGTACCTATGTTTCAGGAGCCCTATTCAGTACAAGATTGGTATTGCGGGTTTGCTTAATGACAAAAACAATTGATTTTAAATTAATTTTTATCATAGAAGTAAGTAGCAATGGAATTTCCTTCTTTTCTTCTTTTAAGTACATATCACCTTGCTTTTAAAGGAGAAGCTTTATTTATCTTATCATAAGTCGTCTTTGAATTAAATTGTCAAAAAGGAAACATTACAATAAGTATCTCAGGAAGATATTTACTATTTATTTATTAACTACAGAAATACAGTTTTTGCTGAATATTGTAGTATATTTTTTACTTTACACTGATCTTAAATATTGATTGACAGCTGCAAAGGAAGTATTGAAAAGAAGGAATGTTTGAAAAAGCTGTGTGCCTTTTACTGTTGAGAAACAAAAGTTCTGTACTGTTTGACTGTTCATGAAAATGGCAACTATGCATTCATAACAATAGATCTGTAATTTTTTTTTTCAGTCCTCCCACCCATATAATCACTGTTAATGGGAAGGAATGTATAAACTTTGCGTCATTTAACTTTCTTGGGCTTTTGGATAATGAAAAGGTTAAGGTGAGTTCTTCCAGTTATTGTATTTATGTGATTATTCTTCTTTTACTTTGTATGTCATCTTGAAATTCAGAATGACTTCAGCAAGCACAATTTTTTTCAAGGAAGTATACTTCTAAAGCAGTAAGGAAGATTATGAACCTTGTAATTTTGTGCTATTTAAGTTTATCTTTTTAAGTTTATCTTTTTACTAAAGTTTGATCTGATGTACTTACAGCATACTAGCTGATTATCAGGTTAGACTAGTATTGAATATCCTTTATCATTAGAATACGAAGAATGATACTTAAACACTTGTCTAAAATAGTTTTGATGTGAAATAAATTTTTAGAATTCAGTACATTATTATACTTTCTGCAAAGCAGGTCATGTTACATGATGCAAGAAGCGGCCTGTGTACAGTGGTATAAAATTGTCAGTGTGAAGCGTATAGAAGAGTTAGAGATCTAGTGTAGGAATAAATATTTCATGTTTCAATTTTTTTCTGTTACAGAGTGCAGCTCAGGCGTCTCTGAAGAAATATGGTGTTGGGACTTGTGGACCTAGAGGATTCTATGGTACTTTTGGTGAGTAACGTTCTTTGATCTGCCTTTAGAGGTGTTCAGACTGGTTTAGTAAGTCAGCCAAAATAGTCCGATATGTAAGCAGAAATTATTTCTATCACTGTGAAGAACAGTTACCCTCTAACACTTTTTACTGTAATTCTTAAGGATTGGTGGCATTTATTGTTCATAGCTTTGTTTCTTATTCATTTTATGTGTTTTCATACTCTTTCTCATGCTAGTCTTGGAGAACAATTGCAAAGTTAAATATAGAATCATAGAATCATAGAATGGTTAGGGTTGGAAGGGACCTTCAAAGGTCATCTAGTCCAACCCCCCTGCAAGGAGCAGGGACATCCCCCACTAGATCAGGTCGCTCAGAGCCCCATCCAGCCTGGCCTTGAATGTTTCCAGGGATGGGGCATCTACCACCTCTCTGGGCAACCTGTTCCAGTGATCTACAACTCTCATCGTGAAAAATTTTTTCCTAATGTCCAATCTAAATCTACCCCCCTCTATTTTAAAACCATTACCCCTAGTCCTGTCACAACAGGCCCTACTGAACAGCCTCTCCCCGTCTTTCTTGTAGGCCCCCTTGAGGTACTGGAAGACCGCTATCAGGTCTCCCCGGAGCCTCCTCTTCTCCAGGCTGAACAGCCCCAGCTCTCTCAGCCTGAAATAATCTGTTTTAATTCTAGTCAACATACTAGAAAGAGAAAATAAGCATATTAGAATTTAATCATGTGCATGCTGAATTTAAGTGTTAATTAATAATAAGTTTCTAAGTAGACCACAAGAGGGCAGTCTGATTTCTATGATAAAGATCATTGGTTAAGTTTATCTAATGCTGTCATCAGAATGAAGTTTTCCTTTACTGATAACTTAATGTTGTACTTAAGAGATTTTATGATGTGAGCAAGTTGTTACTAAGGGCTTTTTCATTCTATTTGAGAAGTAGTAAATTGTTAAGTAGCAACCTCTGGAAACAGTTCTTTACAGGCATTGGTATTTTGAAATACTGCATGGAAGGCAAGAGTAATACATGAATAGCTGCATAGTTGTAGGCTAAAACCATCGACTCATCATCTTGTGAACATTTTGATCTCTTCCTGGAGGTAATGGAATGCACTATGTGTTTGTACTGAAATGTTTTCATAGAGTTTGCTTTCTATAGCCTTGACTTGAATTCAAGACTAACTTGAGCTTTTCTCAGTTAAGTTAGTCCTTTAAGTGCTCAACCATGTAGTGTACCCATTTTGATTTGTTAGAAGTCTGTATATCAGAACGAAGTTGAGTCTTTGATATCAATCTTACAGATTGTTCCTTAGTCTCAAACTGTAATTCATTTCTGAAGAAGGTGATGTTAGCCCATTTGTTAATAGAGGGCTTTTAGGAAGCTAGATTCCCTCAGTGATCACAATTCAGCAGTGATCTCCTGGAATTCATACAGACTTTTTTTTTTTCCGAGAAAACTTAAAAGCTCCAAGAAACTTGTGGACTGATACCTACTGCCTTTTGAGTGCAGGCTTATTTTAAGTTTTGTGAAATCTTTCACATAGCTTCTTTCTAGTAATTATTCAAAACAGACTGGTTAAAGATTGATTTTCTCTGGTAAGCAAGAGATTCTTTGCGTTGTTTCCTGCCCTCTTTAGAGGTCTAATCCTAAGATCCAAACTGTATAGCTTTTGCATTTAATTTGATTGCTATTCATTGGCTTCTGAATTTTTTGGGTAAATGCCCCATTTCACAAAGCAAGGGATATAATCTCTGGTATTGTTGCATGACACCACAAGTGAAGAAATTATGTTATACTCACCTATTTGAGTTACTGTCTCTTACAGGTAATGTAGTAGAGAATTGGTTTTAAAATTGAGACAAACACCTGCTGTTCTTGTTGGATCCCAAATTGTCTTCCCATTTTCCTTTGACTTTAAACATTTGAGTATTACAGGATTATGAATCTGATAAGAAACACTACTTACTTCAGTAATGTTGTATGCCTCAAACTTGTCACACAATTTTCATTTGCTATGACTTTGGTAAATGAGTCATGTTGTGTCTAGAACGACATAGTTTCCTTTCACTTAAGTATATAGGATTTAATTGTTCATAGTCAATTTTTGTCACTCAGAATTATCCCCTCTTATAGCCTGATACTTTGTATTGATATTTGAGATCTCTACTCCGAAACATAGATATCATGTTGTTGTGATTTTGTTTAGTGAGGGGGGGCCTAAGGTGGTAGCTTCTGTAGGAAACTGCTAGAAGTTGTTTCCCCTTTGTTCAGTGGACTTGGCCGGGCCTAGGGCAGGCCTGCTGCTGGCCAAGGCCAAGCCAATTGGTAGCAGAATGTTCTGTGATAACGCCTCTGCGATAACATATTTAAGAAGGGAAAAACAGAAAAAAAGGAGAGAAGATGTGAAGAAGCTGAGCAGGTGCAGAGGGGGAGGCGCAGGCCTCGTGGGCCTTGCAGGCCTCACGGGCCTTGCAGGCCTCACCCTCTGGCCTCTTGTTAGGCGGCCAACTGGGCCCAACTCAGCCCAGCCCAGCTGCAAGAAGTGGAGAGGAGATGAGATGGATGATGTGAAGAGATTCTGAGAGGCATCCGCCAGCCTGTTGTGAAGAACTTTTCTTGTGAGAGAAACAGCTGCAGACGCCAAGGTCAGTTCAGAAGGAGAGGGAGGAGTAATGCAGCTCCTGGCCAAGATTCCCCTGCAGCCTGTGGTGATGACCATGGTGGAGCAGGTTGTCCCCCTGCAGCCCATGGAGGCCCACGGAGGAGCAGAGATCCACTTGGAGCCCATGAAGGACCCCACACCAGGGGGAGGTGGATGCCTGAAGGTGGCTGTGGCCCATGGAGGGCCCACACTGGGGCAGCCGTTCTGGAGAGACTGCGCTCTAATTTTAAGGATTTCCCCCTGTCCTTATCTCAAACCTTGAGCAGTTTTTCTTATATTATCTCCCCCTATTCTCTCAGAGGGTGGGGCGAGTGAGAGAGAGATGCGTAGTCTGTTCCTCTTCGGGGCTGAACTACTATTTTAAATGGAGACTTGATTCTTCATATCTCTGCCTGTTTGAAGGGATTTTTTAGGTTTAGTGAGTCCATATTAAGACATTTTTGCTTTGTGCTGTATCTGAAAACTACATCCATGCTTTTATCCTATGATAAACGTGAAATAGTAGTATATTCACACATAACTGAATCTTTGTGGTTACTTTCTCCATAATGACAGCTGAGGAGTGTATCACTTTTTTGGTGATGGGTTTTTTTAAGGTTACTGTTGATTATGTGGCAGCCACAGTTTCAGTACTACTGTGAAGATCAGAACTGGCTACACAATAAAATATATAAAAGATAATGTAGGATTTGGTCTCTGCACTTCATAGCAGT
This sequence comes from Ardeotis arabs, assembly GCA_011801015.1. Taxonomy (NCBI): domain Eukaryota; kingdom Metazoa; phylum Chordata; class Aves; order Otidiformes; family Otididae; genus Ardeotis; species Ardeotis arabs. The sequence goes on from JAAGAY010142879.1 coordinate 22,939, forward strand.
TGATGACAATAATAGCTTTATTAAGGTTTCAGAATTATGTAGAAAGCTGTTCCAGTCATATCTTCCTCTATACAAATGTACTCTAGGTAGTGTTAGCAGCTTTCACTTAAGCTAGTATAATCCAAGTGATGTAACCAGACTAAAGTGAATCATTGCAATAAAGAATAGGAGAGTCAGATAGTATTCTGTTTTTGTCACGGTGGAGTGGTAGTGAAGCCTTAATTGATACTATCTTAAGCTTTTCAGCCTCACAGTTATACAGCACATTCGTTCCCTTATGTAATGATGTATCAAATTTGTGTATGCTGTGTGTCACTCTGAAGTTAAATGTTCTTACTCTTGGCAAAATTTACTAGGCGTGTAGAATTTTTTCCTTAGCCTGATTATATTCAATAGCTCATTATTACTAACAGTATTTCTTTTGCCCGCTGTTTTTACCTAGTCCTTGCTCAGTGTAGTGGTGGTTGTTGCTGAGTAAAGCTCAGTGAGAAGCATGCAAGTTTTCATTTTTAACTATGATGATCTTGTAATCTTTTCCAATTTTTTAGCTGAAGGATGTAGGTGGTCTTTTACACTCAGACAAATAATTTTTCTCCATTAGATGTCAATAGCTGAGCACTCAAAGTAGTAGTTCAGGCCTTGTTTCCCCTAATTTGTTATTCTCTACTGACAAGGCTTCAAGAAGGGATGTTTTTGGCTGTATGTTGTTTATATAGCATGTTTTATTTTTGGTGCTTGCTGCCAGAAAAAGATCTTTCTTTGGCTTTTTATTCAGTAATTGATTCAAACTTCATCCATCCTGTTTTGAAACCTGACTGGAGATTATTTCACTGGTCCTGAAGTTCATGTAACAATAAACAATAAAGAAAAAGAAACAAATATTCTGAAAAAGGACTACTTAAAATCTCTTTCTGAAAGTAGATTAGATAACTCCAATCAGTATCCTTCCTTCCAAAGACTTTGGAGAAAAAAGGCTATTCTAGGTTTCTCTGAATGTGTAGTATGTCTAATACAGTTGGAGCAAAGTGATAGGAAAAGAAAACTTTCAGATAGTAAGTGATTAAACTCTTTCTTTCTATTTAAAACTAGTGGAAAACCAAATAAAAGGATTACCTTCCATTCAATTTTTTGATCCTCAGGTAAACGTTAGGGAAGGATTGTTGAAGATTTATAGTTTGCAGTCTGTGGATAAAATTGCTCTTGATTGTGATTGGGAGACTGTTGTTTGAAGACATACCTTTTGCTTTTGTTTTTTAAATGCATGAATCAGATGGATGTGCCCTTTTATGCTAGATATTTGTTTAGTATGGCAAAGGTAAGGTTTTTACAAAGCCCGTTCTTGCTACACCCTTGCTGTTGGTACCCGCCTAGAAATAGTAACCGTGCGTCATAGGCTATTGAGGAATCTGTGTTCTTAGCTGATGTTGCCTCATTTGATTTTTCGTTTCAATGAACTGTCAATAATGGCAAAAAGGTAACATTTGGCTAACAGTGATCTTTCAAGTCACAAACTAAGGGCTTCTATTTGCCCTTTATTCTTGCTTATTTCCAGTTGATAAAAGGCATAATTCTCTAACATTTGCAAACAGAAGCAGGTAGAGGCAAGATAGTTACACAATTAAAATAGCAGTTTATCTGATACGGCTTATTTTGCTTAGGCAGATTACGGACTACTGTGGTCACTCTCCTGCAGCAACAATCCACTCACCGTGTGGAATTACCCTTCTTAATCTTAATTTAGTGATGTTTTGTTTCTAACATGGGTCACTTTGACCAAATTAGTTTGGGAAATGCTTGTGTGTGTAATTGTGTCAATTTATCTTAAGGGTGAGTAACCTGTAGCATGGAGATGGTGACCTTTTCAATTGGCTGAAGTGCATTCAGGAGATGGTATGTGATTGTAGCCTGACAAGAGCAGTTTTCTGTTACAATGATAGTTGTGCTATTTGCAGTGGAAGCATCAGCTTGGAAGAACTGACAGTCTCCCAACAGGACCTCATTAATTGCTATATATTACATAGCTGTTCGTTGTCCGACTGTAGTAACTGTGCTCCCTAGTGACAGTCCGGGAACGCTGCATCATTTACTTGTGGTCTGATCACAAGCAGATTTTAATTACCATTGCAGAAGAACATAAGAGAACTATATTGCATAAATACTTTCACATCTGTCAAAGCCTCTGAGTAATATTGTGTTCTGTGTCGGTTTAAATAAGGCTGGATGGGTTGTTTTTTGGGAAGTTCTTTTTTGCAACACTTCCTTAAAGTTAACATTCTGTTTGCATCAATTAGATGATTGCTAAAAGCAGTGATAGGCTTTCTGATATGAAAACAAGTCAACTATTTTTTCAATTTTTATCTCAAATAGATGTGCACTTAGAATTAGAAGAACGACTAGCAAAATTCATGAGGACAGAGGAAGCTATTATATACTCATATGGATTTGCAACAATTGCCAGTGCTATTCCTGCATATTCTAAAAGAGGGGATATTGTGTTTGTGTAAGTATTGTTTTCTACTTGGGTAATTCCAGATTCAATTTTTCTTTTTTTTGTTGCTGTTAATCGTATTAAGTTAATGTTTAGAAAATGATGCTGGTTTTGATCAAGTTTTTTTTACAAAGCTCAAATATCTTTTCTTTGCCAAATGCTGCAGATCAAATCAGTTAGTGCTTTTATCATGGAAGAGCAGACTTGAGCACTCAGCTGGAAAAAAAACCACCCTCAAACCTGTGCATGCAAGAACTAACGGAAGTCTGATACCTAGTTTTCTTCTTAAGAAACTGTGCAGTCATTTGCTTTTCTCCTGTTCACTACTGGCTTTTCACCTTTTTTGCAGGACAGTTGTTCTCCTCCTCCATATTTGCAATGGATTAGTGGGCTAAATATCAATACATGTTAAAATAACACAAGAAAAGCTTTGCAGGGTCAGACTAAGGATTCAGCAAGCCCGGTATATGGTCCCTGAGAGTAGCCAGTCGTAATTTGTCTAGGGAAGAGTAAAAAAACCAGGAGAAACAATGTAACAATACTCAAAACTTTCTCAGCCAAAGAAAAGGGTTTGGATTTAGTAGGAGCTGATGGATTTTTCTTAATGCTTCCTATTCTTTTAATACATTTGTAAATCTTTAATATCCACAATGCTTCTATGACATGTAATTTTACAGTTTAGCTTGAACATTTTATGAAAAAACACGAAGAAATACCTGTTTTGAATATAACACCTATTAATTTCAGTTGATGCATTTGGTTTTTAGACAGTGAACTGATGCATCTTCTCCATGCAGGGACGGAGTGTGTGGCTATGTGGGGCTTAGCTACCTGCTGGGGTTACACTGATATTTTTGTATTTGTCTGCCAAAACCTTTCTTCAGTAATGTCTTTTCTAAGTGTAAGGCTTGCAGCCTATTTAACTTTTACAGAAGTTCTTTCATAACTTTGATCGTGTTTTTTGGTCATCTTTGAACATTTTCCGGGTCAGCTTTTTTGAGATAAACGACCAGGATTGTGCACTTTTCAAGATGCCAGTGTGTCCTGGATTTAGCTATGTTGGACTGCTTCAGCTTCTCACTGACAAAAGATTTCACTATATTTAAAAGGAACTTGGTTGGAATTATTGCATTTAGCATGTGCAGAAGGTTTGATTTTGTTGCCATTTTTAAAAGATTACTCGACAAGCAACTGTGAAATTGCATACCCCATCATGCTCAGAGATTTGCTTTTCCAACACATAAGAATGGTGAATGCCTCTTTGAACACTGAGATAGTAATTCCCAAAGAATATTAAAAAGCGGGTTTTGAAGACTTGGAGGGCCACTATAAATGTTACAGGCACATATTTGCGCCTTTTTTGTAAGACCCAGAGCAAAATGAGTGAGAGGTTTCTGTGATGATTACCATGTTATTGTACCCGGTCCATGGAATACTGTCACATACAAACAAAAGGACCAGTGTACATATCGAGAAAAAAACATTGGCTTGCTTTTAGTGCCTGTAGTGCATGGGATAGTTGAGAAGTTTTGGAAATGAGTTTTCAAATCATAAACAAAATAGATGATGCTTTAATAAATCTGTTTTTAACCACACCTGAGTACAGATGTCTGCTCAAAAGCAGGACACTCCTAATAGCCAACTTTGTTGGCGTAGTTGTTAAACTGAGTGCGAACTTAGAAGGACTTGCTGTGTTTACAGAGATGAAGCTGCCTGCTTTGCTATTCAGAAGGGATTACAAGCATCTCGTAGTAACATCAAGTTGTTTAAGCATAATGATATGTCTGACCTTGAACGATTGTTGAAAGAGCAAGAGACTGAAGATCAAAAGGTACCATTCCTTTGAAGAAATATTTGTACCCTTTTGTGCCACCTCCCCCAGCGTGTTTTACTAGGTTGTGTAATCAAATAGATGCAATGCTTATAGGCAGTTTTTTGGTTTTCGTAAATTTTTATTGAGCAGTTAATGTTGCTTATGTAATTACGATAGGGGTTTCTTAAAAAAAATATTTATTTATTTATTTGCATTTGTCTGCATAACCACTGGAAATGAGCTCACAGGTATTGGTGGTGGGGGAATATCTTTATAGGCAGAAGACTGAAATGTGAGATTATTTTATTTTTAAGAAATACTATTACAGAGCTTTTTTTTGATCTTTTAGAAATTTATATAACTACATTTACCTAATAAATCGTGCAAGTTAATTAATGCCACACTGTAAAATCAGCATAAAGCAGCTAGTCCTGACCCTTTCATTTATAGAATCAACATGATATTTTTTTTTTCGTAGACTCTTCCCCTATGTTGCACTCAAGTCTTTAAATGTTCTCTCACTTGAAAAATTTGGATCAATTTGATGGCTTGTTTCTCATTCTGACATACAAAAGGATGTCTAAAAGCAGCTACTAAAGTCAGGATCAGCAACTACAGATGAGTTGGTTAAATGAATTTTAAAAGAATTATCTGAAAGCCATCACCATTATGTGCCTCGTCCTCAGAATACTGGAAGTTACAGTCAATTGGAAGAAAGCTGATTTTGTGCTAAAGCATAGAAAAAGTAAAGTAGATAAACTGCATAGTTGTAAGCCTATCAGCTTAACATCAGTCTAATTCAGTAATGGATCTGATTAACAGCAAATTTACAGAAACATACTAGTTAACATACTTTCATGGAAAATACATTTTGACAGATAATCTTTACATGAGTTTTTAGATGTGGTTGACAGACAAATTGTATCTGTTTGTGTAACACATTTGTTCTGCCAGAGCAGATTTAGCTTTGATTTAGCTACATGGTTAAAGTTTCTTAATATAATAAACCGAATGTGAACATAAAGTTGGCGGCCAAGAGCTTGATATAGACCATGTGTGTATAACTAAGACATACTGACTAGGAAGGGGTAGATCTTACCACTACTGTTGGTCCAACCTGTGGAGTGGACTGTGCTTGGTTTTGGTGCCTGCCACTCACAAAAGTTCATTAGATGTTCTGTCAGTCTTTTTACAAGAACTGAAAAAGGTAAGAAGCGTGACTTAATATTCTTGATCAGAAGATACCGATAAGATTTAAAGTAAATACCAGGAGAAAATAACAAAACTCAAAGCATACCACTGAAGTTTAAACGGAAACCAGTGCAGGATATTATGGTTCATGTTGTCCAGAGATCAGACAAGGAGATTGTAACTTGAAAGTTATGAATACTTCTAGATTGTGTTTTATGAAGAAACTACTTGAGAGGTTTGTGCTGCCCTGAGAATCCTAGCGCACAAACCACTTGTTGGAAAGCCTTCTAAATGCTTAGACTAATGATGAGTATGACAGAGACCAAGATTTACAGTACTTGTTCTGTAGTTGTATGGTTTGTATTTTATTCATAGAGTTCAAAAGCTTGCAAATATTTGTTGCAAAACAAAGCATCTTAAATCTTGTGTAAGAGTTAAATCTTTAAAATTATTACAAAATAAAGAAAAACTAGTCCAATGAGGCATTTCGGCTTTTGTTACAAATGAAAAATGCTAAGTTTACACTGAAGTAAAAGCTTACTTGAAAAAGAGACATTATCTTCCTTCCCTTCCCATTACTGTCCTTCCCTTCCAAAAAGCTTCAGAGCTTCGCTTGTTAGTAGCAATTGATATGAACTGAAACCGTATCTTTCTCTGAAGAATCCTCGCAAGGCTCGTGTAACTCGAAGGTTTATTGTAGTGGAAGGATTGTATATGAACACAGGAGACGTTTGCCCTCTTCCAGAATTAGTAAGTGGTTTCAGTTTGCCTTTTAAACTCTGCATATAAAAACATGTGGCTAATATAATATAGTATCATATAGTTAAGCCTACATAGAAAAGCTCTGCATGCGTGATTTTTGTTTACCTTCTTGCTTTCTCAAATGTTCTTGAAATGGTTATCTTACATTGTTTTTAAACTTCTGGTCAGGATTAGGATTTTGAAGCTATATATGATGGGACTTGCAAATGAGTATCTGGTTATGGTCTTAGTTTTTAACCTGTAAAATATACTATATTTACAGTTATGCTGTATGATACTAAATCATTAACTTAGAGTTATAGCTAAAAAAAAATGCAAAGTTTCAAAGCAGCTCTCAAACAACTGTCATAAACAGTGACTCCAAAGAAAACATTTGCTATTCAGAATAAATTGGCTTTTTGTGCAGGCTATATTCTAGTAGGTAATGGAAGAAATGCTGTGAAAATGCATAATCTTGAAAGTACTTGATAGTCTATTTAAAAAAAAAAAAATGATACATTAACATTTATGAAATAGACTCTAATCTTACATGGTGAAAGAATTTTTAAGACTTTTGAAATGTCTTAATGACAGAACACAACTCTAGGGCTAACATTTTTGCAGTACTCTAGATACTGTACTTACCTGTCTTAGCAAAATGGGTGAGGAAGATAAGATAAGGTAAACAAATTCTGATTCACTTGACTTGTATTTTATATAATTTGCTCTATTTTAGATAAAATTGAAGTATAAATACAAAGTTAGAATATTTTTGGAGGAGAGCCTTTCCTTTGGAGTTCTTGGAGAACATGGAAGAGGAATTACTGAACACTTTGGAATAAATGTAAGTGCCTTTTTTGTGAGTTTTGTTGTGAACAAGAGACTTGTACGGAAGCAAATTGTACAATTGATTTTTTATACCTGTGGCATTAACAATGTTTAGTAGTGCATGACAGAAATTTAAACATACTGGTTTTTTTCAGTCTTAAAATGTTTGGATTTTGGCACTTTTCTTTCACGTGCTTACTTGAAATAATTTTACTTATCATAATTCTGTCCTTTCTTCGGGCACTCAGTGAGATGATGATTGTAGTGTTTTCCAGATGCATACACTTAAAACTGTCATACTTACACAGAAATATTTAGGGGCTAGGGGTAACTCAGAAAAATCTCAGTGTATAGCCAGCCTGCTTTGCTCTATTGCCTTTTACTTCAGTGGGGAAAAATAAGATAAAGATTTGATGGTCCTTTCAAAAATGGTCTTACTACTTTATGGGCAGATAAGCAAAACTATTTTTCCAAGAGTCTACCTTTTGTGGTGTTTATTCAGCTGAGGAGTACTTTGGAAATCCAAACCAGTAGCCTTGCAGTTGTTTGCTACCACAGCCGCTTGAGCTGGGAAAGGAAGAAGTGCTCTTTTGATTCCCAGTGTCTTAGTGTGGAGCATCTCTTACTACATTCTGACAGTGTCTGAGTTCAGCGTGGAAGTGAAATATCAGATTCTGAGAATTCATTCTGTCTTCCCCTATCTCCTATTTTTTTTTCACTTTAAGTGTCTTACTACCAAGTGTGGAAAAGAGAAAATTGATAGTAAACAGCTTTAGAAAAAGAAACAAACAGTGCTACTGTGATGCTTGCCAAGTACCAGCTGAATAATTTGTGTCTGTGTTAAATTCATTTACAAACATAATCTTTCAGTTTTGTCTGCTCAGAATATGAGTTTGTAGCAAGGGTCATCAGCATGCATTACAGAGCATGGCAAAAAATGTTTGCAGCTAACAAGTGAAATAAGACACTTGTGTCTCTAAGGTTCAAACTCTGATTTAACTAGGCTTATGCTTAGTTTTAGCCACTAGTTCTAACTCCTGCTGTCTGCAGTGGGACTACTTACTTTCTTAAAGGACACTGTCACACAGAGTGCTTTGAGGAATTGTCACCAGTATCTATATAATTTGTTTCTTCTGTTTGTGTTCTTCACGCTGCAATGCCTGGAAAAGAGTTATCCTATGTAAATTATCTGGAGATCCATAAATCTCAATTTCTGAGGTTTTCTTGTATTGCTTGAAGTTGTTATTTCAATTGTAGCTTCATTTTAATACGTGATAGTTTGGCAAATCTTCTGTAGTATTAATCATAATATGAAACAAGATGCTTCTTTAATAGATTTGTCTTAATGTAATAAAATGTAATAAAAGCATCTCTGAATAACTCTTTAATTTAACTGGCAGATTGATGATATAGATCTTATTAGTGCAAACATGGAAAATTCACTGGCTTCTATTGGAGGATTTTGCTGTGGAAGATCTTTTATTATTGACCATCAGGTAAGCCAGGTGTCATTTTTATATGATGTATCAGGGTTAGTTACTGAGAAATGAGAGTTAGCTACTAATGTCAATTTGCAAGGAGTGTTATGATATAAATTATTATGCAACATTTGATTCCATAGAGAAACTAGTTCTAAGAAATATTGTAGGTGAGTTGGAGACCTACTTTTAAATCCTTCCATGAACTTGCATGTGTGGAGGAGAGGTTGCTTAAATGTACGTTAATTAACTTTTAAAACATTGTCTATACTGCTATAAACAAAAAAAGCAATTTTTTTTTTTTCACTTTTTTTCTTTTTCCCCTACAGCGGTTGTCTGGTCAAGGCTACTGCTTTTCTGCATCCCTACCTCCTTTGTTAGCTGCTGCTGCTATTGAGGCTCTGAATATTATGGAAGATAATCCAGGTATTTAATTCAGGAAAATCTTATTCTTCAGTCTTTCATCACCCAAAACTAATAACTCATACTTCTCCCTACTTTGATTCCTCACCCTTTTACTCTTTGAAGTCCTCTCTCTTTTTCAGCTGATTAATTTTACAGGCATGATTCATATAATTTCCCATACTGCTTTTCTTCTTAGTGTTTCCTCCTTTTTCCTTCTTCCAGCTGAAAATGAGCAACTTAGTTGAGGCTAGGAGGGACAGAAGTGGTTATGACTAAGCAGATAAGAAATTAGTATTCTGCTTTATAGACTAGTGATATGCTTCTTCCTTGAAAGCAAATTCCTTCCAGACAAATGGAGGGAGGGAAGATTAAAGAGAAACAAATGGGAATTTATTTCCTGAGAACTGAACAACCCTTTCCTTTCCACTTGCACTACATGATTTAGTTTTTTTTCTTCTCCAAGTAAGCATCCAGGTAAGAGTCTCAGGAATGATCATAGTGCAAACACCCACAATTATGGCAGGAACAAGTACCAGATATTTGGATAAAGTTACCAAGCAGAAGTTTTTGCCCTAGGGATCAGAGAATTGCCCTTGTTGCCAGAACCTAAGAAACACTTTTTTTCTTTGTTTTTTTTTTTTTTTGTGGGAGGTGGAAGGGTGTATGAGAAGGACAAAATTGGCCGAATCTTTGTGTAGTTGTTTTTAACCTTCATTAGCCTCAACAGATTGGAGGACATCTGCAGAGAGATGCAGTATTTAATTTCTTACAAATAGGTAAAAACTACTGAATAGCCTACATCTACTCCTCAGAAGTTAAACAAAAGCAAGAAAAAATTAAGAGTAAGTTGCAGGACTGCTTCCTTTACCAAGGAAAAGAAACAAGGTTTGCAGATCCAGGACTTGAGTTTTCTGTTGAAGAATCTGCAGTGACTTGGTGAAAGGATCAAGGAGCAGAGTCTGCATAGCTATAGATACTTTATAGATATAAATAAATTGGACCTGCCATTTCAACCTCAATAGCAAGTGTTTGTGTTATCCTTTCCACATCATCATGAACCACTGCAACTGATGTAATGAGATAAAGGGAAGTAATGCATTTGTCAGATCTTAAAAGTCTGTCATGTCCTGGCAGAAATGGGAATCAGTATGAACAGCAGTGAAAAGAGTACTTCAATGGATATGTATATCTTAGTTTTCCTTCTAAATGTATTTTTTTAAATCTTAGACTTACAAAAATATAAAGTAGAAACAGGATAGCTAAGCCTTTTCTTTTTTCCTTTTTTTTTTCTTTTTGTGCCTTTAGACATTTTTCAGACTCTCCGGGCTAAATGTGAACGAATTCACAGAGCTTTACAGGGGTAAGTATGTTTTTTTGGGGTTTTTTTTGACTGTTATTGATTTGAGCATGCCTTTTTAATGGCAACTTTAAAGAACTCTCCTTGCACTAATCTATTCCTGGTTTTGCAAATACTTAGACTGGGATATGTGCACTAAATTTTGTGTGTATTAAAAGAAGAAAGTAATCCCTTTCTAGCTGTCTCTGTTATGCTACTAAAATGAGTCTAAATCAAGAGATTTTTAAAACTTGATTGAAATAAGATTATACCTTAATGCTAGTGAAGATATTTGCAAATCCTTACACATTTAAGTCTTCCGGAGAGTGTGATAGCTTTCAATGGTACGAAGTGTCGGTAAGCATTTTGAAAAAATGTCTAAGTAAAAGCATTTGGGGTGTAGCTTAGCAGATGATGCTCTTTCAGACAGTTCAATGCACCTTGCATTCACCTTTTATACAATATTGTTCTTACATATCAGACTTGAATGTTAAATGGTGATAGAAGTGTTCATTATTCTGGATGCATATAGAAAGTTACTAGAATTTATCTGAAAAATAAGGATTCTGTTTAAAATTTCCTAACACTATCCCATTTTAAAAGATGGCTATACTGAATAATTATTTTTTTCTGACAGGTTTTGATACTAAAATATATATAAATTCCCGTGACTATTCAATGACTGTTTAATGTGCAGAATATATATGTTAGCTGGTATTTTACAATTTATTTTCTTCAACAGTTTTCTGTTAGATACTACATAAATGAATAACACTTAAGCACACACAAAATCAATAATGCATGATTGATTATACTAGCTGATTTTTTTTTTTAGTATTAGTCACTTAGTTATTCATTATTTTAAATCGACAGTTTCTGGCTTAGCTGATAACTTGTGTTAGAACTTTAGCTACATTCAATTTATTTGGAATGATACTAGCATCAAATAATCCCTGTCTCCTTTGGCTGTGTTCTGTTTCAACATGGGTTTAAAATGCATAAGCTTTCAGATCAAAGACACTCAGATGATCCTACACTTGAAATCAAAATTTTAGAGTAACTTGAAAACTGTTAGGAACTCTTCTTTGCTAGTAATGGAATGTTATGATTAAAGTAAAAGAAGAATAATTGTCATATTCTTCTCTACCAGTCATTTTTAGATGATAATTATAAATATGTCTAAAATACAGGGAAAAAAAGTAAGGAAAAATTATCAACCTTTTATTTGTTAATATTCACTGCAAAACAGAAGCCAGTAAGGCATGGCTAGTACTTTTCTGTCCTGTGACTGATTCTACTTTTTCACTTAAATTCAGTGATTAGTACAGTCACAAATCAAGAAGTAGGCAAAATGCCTGAGTGTCTGTAACAGGACTTTTGTATTCTTGCCTTACGGAAAACTGTGTGGCAAGATAGAGGTCCAAAAAAGGAAATAGTTATTTTAGATCATACAGGAAAAGACCTTGAAAGATTTAACAAAACCAGGGAATTGGGCAGCCCTGTAGTAGGAAAACTATCCTAACAATTGCATAAAGCAGTATCAGAGAGAAGATTTGAAGTAATGTTTGCAGGGTCCATTGTGTTTTTCTTTTTTTAATTAATAACCACACTAGAAAAAGTGTGCGATCATTTGAAGAGGAGGCATAGTTTTCAGAAAGAGCTTTTTTAAATGCTGTTGTGTTAGATGCACTCATCTTCCCTGTCTAACTGTGGCTGTTCCTTGACTCGAATTCTTTATGGTGCTCTCACTATGAGTGGAACTAACTCTTGGTTTAAAAGAGAGTGTAAAATGGTGGTAGAACTGTACGCAAAGAAAGTAGGAAAGAATACACAGCTTTTCTCCTTTCTCGTAATAGAACAAATACAGCAAGAGGAACAAATTAAAAGTAAAGGAAATCTTTCTTTTAGCCAAAGTGTAAATAACCCATGAGATTTAGGACTTGACATATAAGGACCAGTGCATGATTAGCATTCCAGAAAAATGTTGGTTATGGACTATGGTGGGAGAAGAAAACATAGTGTTGTTAGCTAGAGGAATGAATGATGATTATTCCTGTTCTGGGTACAAGCCAAGTGCCAGTTCGTGGAAGAAATGGAAGAATTCTCTTGAATCCTGCATAGATCTACTTTCTTACTGCCTATGGCAGTGTATGAAGCATAAGAAAATGAAGTAAGAGATGGGATGATTAACACAGGAATATTCTTAACTTTCTTGATCTTAGATAAAGTACATTTCTGTCTTGTATTTAAAAATATCTAATGTCTTAGATATAATGTCTCTCTGTTGCAGGGAGACAGGATGGATGGGACAGAATTTTGTGGTTTTTTTTTAAAAAGCATGACAGTAGTAGGTAGTATCCCGTATGTAGTTCACTACTTATGGCATATCCTACACCAGCTGAAAATTTTCCAATAAAGCAAGTTTTCATTGGGGAAAAGCAGATTTATTTTTAAACATTTTCCCTTCCAGAGAAACATGACATTTTTTGAAAGGAGACCTCATTCTAGTTTGCTCGTAAGACTTGACTTAACTAACTGTGTTTTTGTCAGCAACATACAGGCTAACGTTTCTCCTACATCTTCGTAAGGGTCCTTTCAAAATTGTTAATCACTTTTGCAAAAGGAGGAGTTACTATTGTGACACAAATTGCTCAAACTACATTTAGTAAACTCCTTAGAAAAGACATTCACTTGATAAGTTTTGTTTTCTTTACCTATTGCAAACTGAAAGGCACGTGTGTTTTGTCTGCATTAGTATTTGTAAAGTGAAATATCCCTCCCTTCTTACTTACCATCTAGGAAGGGGAAACACTTACTATCTCGAACTTTAACACACTTGTTCAAGCAGGATATGCATTAAAGGTTTTTTTATTCATTTTAGGATTTCTGGCTTAAAAGTCGTGGGAGAATCTTTTTCTCCAGCATTACACCTACAGTTGGAAGAGAGCTGTGGATCTCGAGAAGATGATGTGAAGTTACTCAAACAAGTTGTGGATTATGTAAGTATCTCCATAACAATTAAAATGGATCATTGCCTTTGAATGTGAATAATGAATGAAGTGCGTATGGGTAGGGAGGCTTGTTAGGTTACTTCTTGGAATGTCTTGCAGTAATGCTGTAAGAAACTCATTTTCTTTGCTGACTATAGGACTGTATTAAAACCATCTTCGTACCATTTCTTGCTGCAGATTTTTAGGTCCGTAGCACTGGATAAAAGTATGTATTAGACCTTTTACTTCAGAAAATAGTTATTTCCTGTTATGTACTTCAAAAGTCAAGTTAAATTTGCGTATAAAACTGGCTTAGAAAACTTCATGATTGTTCATAAGAATAAAGGTTTGAACAGAGTTCTAGTGTTGTATTTTAACCATTTGAGGTCTAGCTTTCTGTAGTTCTGCTTGTTTGAGTCATGAACTTGCTTTTTGTGGGAAGAATCTAATGTTTTGTAAGTAGTATTTTTTCAGTCTTCAGTACACATTGGTTCTCTTTTTCCCCTATGAAGGAGATGAAGGTTGATGAAGTGTAATATTTCAGGTGGCAGGTAAACAAGACTGCACAACAAAAAGAAACTCTGAAGTTGATTTCCTTGAAAATATGCTTAAATATGATTTAATAGCCTACTTAATACAGCATTTTGGTTTTGTTACTTGGAGAGGAAAGCTAAAGAAGCTACACGCTAACCTGGTTTATATGTTTATGCTGTGTTAAAATTACAGATGACTTTGCATAACCTTCAAAACCTCCATTTGGGAAACAACAGTTAAACTTATAAAAGTTAGTTATATGTATTTGGTGATCAAAAGAATATGCCATCAGAAGTTCCCACATCAATGACTGCTGTATTTTGTTCCTCTGTAGTGCATGCATAGTGGTATTGCATTAACTCAGGCCCGCTATCTGGAGAAAGAAGAAAAATGTCTTCCTCCTCCCAGGTTAGTAGGAAGTCAATACATTATTTCATTTTATTGGATATGACCCTCTGACACTTTTTAGACACAATGTTAGGGGTTTCTTCAGTAAGTGGTCCAGTAAAAAATGGGAAAGGCTGCATTTTGAACTGTATTTTCAGTGAGTGTTACAGGATGCTAATACCCAGAAATAACTGTCATAACTACCTGAATCTCAGTCATCGGCATGCTGCCTACTACCAGGCATATTTCCATGAGCTGCATGTATGCAGGTACGAAAGATAACAATCAAATTTCTATGGTGTATTGAGGGGGGAAAAAGTAGTCTGACCATTTCTGTTTAGTCCTATGTCTTGCTTCTGGTTGAGTTTGAATTAAAAATTTCCCTAGAGATAGTGATTTTAACATATTAAAATTAGTACAGGAAAAGTCTAAAGCGGAAGGCAAGGAGTAAAGTTTACTCTGTATGTTCTGGTTTTCTTTTTCTAGTATTCGAGTAGTGATAACAGTGGAACAAACAGAACAAGAACTGGACAAAGCTGCAACACTTCTTAAGGAAGCTGCACAGTCTGTATTGAATTAGACTGCTCTTTTGGGTTTCTCTTTCCCCAAATTATCAGGATAAGTGTTTTACACCGTATAGTGGCTTCACTTCAGATATTCAGGTTCTTCCACTGATGGCATTGAAACCTGACTGACTAACAAGATTGTTCCAGAATGGTACAAGTGCAGTGAGGGGAATAATGCTGAATTTTGGAACTGGTGAATGACACAGTATACTTGCAATTCAAACTCTGCCGTTTACTAGCATTCCTTAAAATGGGATATCACTGTTGCATACAAGACTCTTTCCTAAGTTGTATCTTTAAAAGTTTCTTCAAACTCTTAAACGTTTTCAAAAATGTGTATGAACATTCAGTTTTCCCCAAAAACATCAAAAAGGCATCATTTTCTGTGCATATTCTTAGAATGTAGGAACTTCAAATAAATTTCAAGGAATTATTTCCCTCCCAAACCCCAAATGAAGATAGACTGCTCCTAGTACTGCCAAAAGGGAGAAAATAACACATTGAGATAATTTTGTGCTATATTAAGTCATTTTTTTATTGAATTATAGGAGGAACTTCCCTTCTTTTGTGTTTGTATGTTTCTCTAACCATTTTTGGAAGCCAATTTTTAAGAATGCCTGGTGAGATAATTCCGTTATCTAAATGCTAGATTCATATTAAATACTATTTGCATCCTACATTTCATATGTACATTATATGCATGTTTGGTATTTTGGGTGAGGTTTTTCATAGTATTAACTTTATAACATCTAAACTGAAAACTCTGAATTATTAAACTGGTGTAATTCCGTTATAGTATGGTCAGTCAGGCTTTGCACTAGTCTTGAAGAGGAGTCATAAGCAGCATGAAGAAAGAACCAAGATTTTCAAACAGTAACTAAATACTAGCTTAGTCAAACTACTTTGAAGCACTAAAATGGTGTGTGCAAAGTTTCATCCCTAAACAGCAACACCTTAGAAGAGAAGACTCACAGATAGCTAGTAAGAGCTTAGATAGTACAAATACTACTGAAATACAAGTCAACACGTGCACATAAAATCCCCACATAATTGGACAGTAATATTAGGAGGTTATGCCATCAGGATTTGCAATAAGCACAGCTGGACTTTACACAGATGGAGACGTTACACCAATCAGAGGAAACTGGTAACGAAGGATGACAGTAAGCTGTACCTTCATATAAAATAAAAGCTATAGCTATGTAATTCAGGGTTTTGCTTGAAGACTACCAGTTTAACACTGTTACATTCTGCCTGATCTATATTCTAAGTTGTTTTGTACTTATGTGCCCTTTTTGGTTGCTACCAGAAGGACTACAGGACTATTTCTGAGATACATGATTCTTTAAATAAAAAGTTAATCATGTTTGATTCAGATTTTTACCTATTATCTAATTGGATTTCATAGCATGATCAACTATATTTTGTTAAATATTCTGCATCAGATGAGCATATTTTATGTTGCCTCCTTCAGTTCATAGTGACTGTCTCTACACTGACTTTCCAAACTTCTCACCTGCATGCATTCAGATAAAGCAGCTTAAGTTGCATTGGGGCACTTTTGTGATTGTTGCTTGACTATTTGAAATAGTCAAATTATTATCTGTGCAATGTAGAGAAACCTTCATCCCAATGTGAAAGAGCATTCCTGTTTCGCTGACATTTGTTTTTCTTTATTAACTGTGAGTGAAAGCCTGTGAGAAGCAAAGAATTTTAAAGAGTGAAAATGTGGGGAAGGAAGCTGATTCCCATTTTACAGACTGGATCTGAAGTGCAGAACAATCAACCTTCTCCAGACTTTCGGAGACTGTGACAAATGGAAATTAAAACTTACCACTATACTTTGAACTTGTGAGACATTTTTGGTTTGACAATTGAAACCTGAATATTCAAGTTAACTCAAACCTTTGATGTATAAGCTGGGAACAAATGAGGTACTTTGATTCCAGTGCAGCATAATAAACGGTTTTTAATTTCAAGGTAAACCTGTGAAGGTACACAGATCACCAGTTACTGTTGAAATACTAGGTTGCAGAATCTGTATTCACTGCCATCATTTTGGTTTAGGTTGTCTGCAAATGAGGGGAATTTTTTGTTGCACTTTTGAGAACTAGTGAGAGTCTTCAAATACACAGGTTTCTTTTTTGTTTTTGTTTTTTGCTTTAAAATGAAGTGGTAACATCTAAACTGGCAGGAAGCAGAGTGAAATTTCTGGCAATTTCAGTGTTGTGACTAAGTGGTTGTGATGAAACAAAACTTTAAGTATGTTGCTAAGAGATACTATCATCCAGTTCATTTGCCAAGCACATACCTGGCATTAAAACATTGGTAAAACTGCCTTTGTCCATTTTTGTTGTTTACAAGTGTATAGAAAAGAAGCATTTAAATCACACTGAAGTGAACACCTTATGGTTGATAGCAGTTGAAGTACTGTTATAATGTGTGTCTTACTGACAGGTTATATACGTGGTTGCTGTGAGAAATTAAGATGCTTATGAGATGTAGCTGGTGAAGAGAGATATCCTCCATCAGTTTAAGCATGTCTGGCCCTCTTCATTTTGGCTTTTTTGATAAATGTCTCTGACGTGACAAATAGATGAAGGGGGGGACGGCTCTGGGGAAAAAATGTTCTTTGGGGCTAGGGGAGACAGCCAGTGGTTCTGGTTAAACTTTGACATTAAAAAATTTGAAGCCCATTAAGGTGCTTAAGTTGTCAGTGATCTAGGCTGATAAATATACGAACAAGCCTCTTGTAGTTGCTTTGTGGTTGTGTTTGGATAAGATGGGACTTTTTAATCCATTTCTTTGGATGTGGAAGTGATGCTAGGGTCATGGTAAATAAATGGAAGGCTATTCAGCAGGGTACTGTGATGTGAATCAAACACATAAGGCCCTTATCCCAAATTTCTATTGAAAAGAAATACCTGGATTCTTAATTCAACCAATTTATGTATTTTGCCCTGCCAAGTATTTGGAATAGAACTTCAGCTAGGTGAAGGCATCAGGATAGTAGATAGTGATCAAAAATAAATGTTGTTTAAATTTTTTTTTTACTGAAGATTAGTATGTGGTAGCTAAGAAGGAATGCATTTTAACTGTAATAAGGTGGCCACTTATTCAAATTGTTTGCAATATGTGGAGCAATTGTTTGCAATATGTGGAGACTGGGATGGGCTGGAAAGAATTTAAACTGTGAAGGTATTTTGGCTTGAAGAAGCATGTCTACATGATACATACATGTACTCTTTTTAAAACAGAGATCTGTTTTCCTTGGATATTTAAAAAAGACTGTTATTTGCATAGGTTAATTGTTTTTATAGTAAAACCTACAGATGCCTGCTGTTTATTATAGTAATTATTATTTTTTTGATAGGAGGTGAAATTCATAGGGGAATATTAAGACAGAAAGAGAGCTGGGACTGAATAACTTTTTTTTTCATTTTTAAAATACTATCCCAGTCACTGCACAGAATGGTATACTAACTCCTTTCTGCTACTCCATCTGGACTTTATTATTTTAAACAGGGTTGTGGAGTGTTGGCATTCACTGATCTATGAAGCTGCGAATACAGAAGTGTCTTGCATTTTAAGATAACTTGAGAAATGTCCATGAGCTATAAATGCTGCTTAAACAGAAGCAATATTTACAACTAACACAAAGCATTTGTACATTAAACTGTTTCAGTGCCCTAATAAAAGAAAGTGTCTGGATAACAGTTCTTGTTGTGTTTTTATGTTCTTTGGCAGTTTTCATGCTATTAAGAGAATGGGCTTAGTCTGTCTTGCTGTTGGTGGATTTTTCAGATCTTTGTTTCCTGACTGGTGTGTTCTAGGTCACTGCAAAATATGCGTAATAAAAGTCATGTAAACTAATTAATCAGCTGAGCTGCAGATTGCTGGAAGTATCTGTTGAGGAAGGACAGTTCTCTACATGACCGGTTTCTAATACTTCAGTAGCAGATACTTATGAAAAACTGCTCCTAGAAACTGGACACTGGGCCAGGTACAGTTTTACTGTGACTCAGTATAGAATTTCTGATGTATCAACAAACACTTGAGTCAAGATGAAATATGCCCCAGCTTTGAAAGACCTTCACAGAAGAAAATATTGTGATTTTGCCTACCGTGTTGTATGGGTAAGATTTATTTACCCCTTCTGTTAAAGCTGTTACCACTTGACTTGGCATGCTCTTTGGATAACTGAGCTGCATTTTCCAATGGGGCATCCAGTGTTGATAAAAACCAAAAAGTACTGGAAGCCAGATGAAAAACTTAAGTAGAATTGGAAATGTATAATCCACTGGTTAACTTGGATTTGATGCAGGCCAAAAATGGTAACATTTTAGGGCATTACTAACAGAAAGAGATGTGATCATCCTATGCTACTCAGCACCCGTTCGATGGTGCTTGAAGTACTGTCTCCAGTTCCAATCCCCACGATTCAAGAAAGACAAGGACAGACTGGAGAAGGTCCAAAGGAGGGCCATGCAGACGACCAAAGGACTGGAGAACTGGCCCTGTGAGGAAAGACTAAAGGATTCAGGTCTTTTCCCTGGAAAAGAGGAGGCTCAGGGGGAACCTCATTACAGTTTTTCAGTACTTAAAAGGCACCTACAATAGAGGGTAGAGGCTCTCTCTTCACAAGGACCCACATGGAGAAGGGGCAATAGGTACCATTTGCACAAGTTTTATCTTGACATACAGAGATGTTTTACAGTGAGAAGAACAGTCCATCACTGGAAAACAACCTCCCCATCACTGGAGGTTTTCAAGACACAACTGGACAGGGTGCTGGGAAATATCATCTAGGATCCCTTTCCCATGAAAGGTTGGACGGGACAATCTTTTGAGGTCCTTGGGCTGCTCTGTGATTCTCTAGATCTATTATTATAATGGAAGACAGGAAGTGGCAATAATTTTTGACACGTGCACTATTCAAAATTGGGTTTCTTTTGAAGCAAGCCCTTTGTTGATTGCTGAAGAGTATCACCGTAGTTGTTGTGGGGAATGCAAGAAAAAGAATTTAAATTTAGCGCATTACAATAAGTATGTGTTAGACTGATGCTAAAGAGGGAAGAATAAAAAGGTGAAATAACATCAGCACTTCATGATAATCTGAAAGGTGATTTTGACTTCCTATCATAATTTTTCAGTGGGATTGAACATTTTCTGTTCTTTCATATAACAAGGTAATGAAATGGCTGTTCTGTACAGTTAATTGCTGAAGGATCAAATATTAACTTTATTAACTATGAAAAATATGACACAGGTAGGACACTACATACCATAGCATGCAATACAACATAGACATTGCATTATGTAGAAATAATGCAATATATAAAACGCGTACAACACATAGCATGAGTACAATATGTAAAATACAGGCAATGCAATACATACAATAAATGCCATACCGCACCCTGCAATGCATACACCACAGTAGAATAAATGCCACACAATACCATAGGTGCAATACCATACCACGCGATGCAGGGCCACACATGCAGCACCTGAACAAACCATTCCCACGCCTCTTTTTAAGCCACTGACAGGCACGGGGCATCGACCCATTGGAAGATTTCTTTACCGAGAGGCAACAGGCTTGCTGGAGAGGCAATAAATATAAATATTCTGTACAGTACATACCATAATATATCACAGTATACCATACCACACAAAATACCATACCATACAATAAACACAAGACAGAGTACAGTAGTTACAACACACAGTACAAAGACTGTACACAATACACACCAGACTAACCAGTACTCAGCATACCAGCAATGCAATGCAATACAATAGAACAGATTCTCCTAATTGCCTATAGGAACCTCATCTGTGCCACATCCTGACTGGGCAATCGGCTCTAGACCCCCATGACAACATCAGCTTTGTTTCCCATCCCCTCATCCTGCCCCAGAGGCTCTGAGCCACATCAGCTCTCCCTGTAAGGGCTGTGCAGTCAAACCTCTCCCTGACATACGGTGCTGCTTCTCCACCCTGCCTGTCCTGCCCATCCCTCCTGGACAGCCCAGAGCCCTCCAGCCCAGCTCTCCACTTCAGGCCCCCGGGGCACCCAGGAGGTGCGCTCGCAGCAGCAGAGGTGAGCTGGCCGGGGACACCTCACCCTGGGCAGCTGGGAGGGTTTCCTTCTGGAGCAACCTGCGCATTTCTTTCACCCATCCCTGGGCCAGCCAATGATTGTGGCCTCTCTTCCTTTTCTTGCATGACTCCTGCTGCTGCAGCACCGGTGAGAGGGAGCGGCTCTACATCCTCAGCTGGCCCCAGCCCACCACAGCCAGTGGAGAGTGTGGCCACGCAGCTGGAGGAGCACTGTCCCAACTGCCTGGGCAGCTGGGAGGAGGCCAGCTACGTGATGTCAGAGAGAATCAGAGAACTATGTGGGTTGGAAAGACCTTTAAGATCATTGAATCCAACCATTAATGTAACGCTGCTAAGTCCACCACTAAACCATGTCCACCCATCTTCTAAATACATAGAAACCACAGTACCTACAATACAATACAACACAATCAATAAAATGCAACAAACATAAGAAAATGCATATAATATGAATACATATCTATGTTATATACCACATCATACGTACAGTACCATAGGTACCATACCATAAAATACATTCTATACAATACATACCTTACTATCGAAAAAACACACAATACAATAAGATTCATAGAAGAAATACAATAAATACCATACACACAAGTCATACGATACCATACCATGCATGTCATCCCATGTCATATGATACAAACCACAATACATGACAAAAATAACACATTACCAACCACTCTACTGGAACTTTTTCCATAAACACACACGCGTGCCAGAAAGCGTCACGGTGTTTCCTGGGGGCACCAGAGGCGGATGCTGAGGGGCCGCAGCTCCAGCGTGCCCTTGCGTGGGTCTGGAGCAGCAGGTGGGCCAGGCGGGCGCTCGCCAATAGATGTGCCCAAAGTATTGAGTTCCCATTCTCAACAAAGGTCTTGGTGACACACGTGTCTTAAAAGCCTGGTTGCTGTCAATGTGAACAAGCAGATGTCAAAAATACTTATGTCAGCAAAACTGTATTGGGCAAGAGGCCACAGCAGGTAGACAACACACATGGCCTCTAAGCGTTTTATGGGGCTGGAAGGAGTTGTGTCTGTTTTGTCGCTT
>JAAGAY010142880.1:0-12268 GCA_011801015.1 Ardeotis arabs
CGGTTCTTATCAGGAACTGTCCTGGTGAGGAATGCAAGACTTCCCCCCCTTTTAGATAGTTTTCACAATAGCTAATTAGTAAAGCAAAAGCACCATTTGTGTTAGCATGCACAGCAATAATTAATTAATACCATATCTGTTAAAGCCTCTTTAACCCCTTCTCTCAGAGGAAATAATTCACCATTCCATTTGGAAAAAATGGTAAGATAAATAAAACAGCCAGCACTTCACCTGAATTGCTCAGTGTAGGGACATGTTTTGAACATCACCTAATCTAAGTAACTAGATGCATTTTCACTTCTTTGATATTCATCTTGCCTATGTCGTAAGAAAGAGTGGAGAATTTGTGTTCTCATTATGTATGTGTTTACTCATTTTTTTTTTGCTTAGACTGCTTCCAAGCTGGCTACCTCCATATACTTTCTGCCACAGCAGATTTAATACTTCATTAAAAGAACGTTAATGAGAGCATTCTACTGAATTTCCCTTTTAGACAGGCTGCACAACTATAGCAGTTGTTGTAAGAAATGCCCTCTGGGAGATGCTTTGAAAAACAAAGCCAAATGAATTGTGGGCTGTGTTAATAATGTTATATATTATGTTCATAGATGCAGTCACATAATCTGCATAAGTTGCTCTTGCTTTTAGGTTGTATATGCAGAACTAAGATGAGATGTGTTTATTTTTGTGTTGATTGGGAAAAATGAAATTGAATGTTTTGAAGTTGTGAAAGCATCTCTCTGTTCAGTTACCCAATTTCCCTAGGAAAGCCCTTTGGAAGTTGTTCATTCTTTCTCTCTTGCTTTATTTTTTAAAAGCTATATTAAAAGAATTGCATCTTTCCTTTCAAAATTCATCCAACTCACCGTACTGGAAGTGCAATTGCAAACAAATGCAATTAATAAGAGAGCATCTTCGGTTTTCTCAGCACCAAAACTAGCTAGTTGATAGATCTGAGAATGCTGAAAACTGGCTGGACTGTGATATCCCGTGGTTTGGTTTAAGATGCCATGTAATTAAAAACTTTATTTCACATAAAAATATTAAAAGAAATAGTGTTTACTGAGCGGGGTGTGTGTTTGTGTGTTTGTGTGGAATGACAGACAGATGGATGATGACAATGAGGGACTTTTTTGGATGTAAATTTGGGTGTTTCCAGTTTTGTTAACCCATGTTCAGATAAATCATTGAAAGACAAGAACAGTGAAGTAGATAAACACACAGGAGCTGGGGTTTACTGTGATAATAGCTGCACTTTCCTTGTGCCACTTGTTTGCTGTGGCAGAGACAGATTCCTGATAATAGCATTGCAAAAAGCGGTGCTGTTGAAGTGGTATCAGTTGTGAGAATTTTGTTTCGGATTTCATTATGTAGTCATGAATACTGTTCTCGGTCATCTATTCCTGTTTAATTGGTAAAAATCTGTTTTTTAAAAAAAAGTACATAGATTCTAGGTGAATTGAATGATAGCAAATTTTACTTGAGACAGTATTGTGTGATAAACATTATACAACCTAAGCAGAGAACTACAAGGAGCCCTAGTCTTTAAATGGTTTATTAAGTTTTATTTTAGGCATTGCAAACTGCTACTTGAATAACTGGCAGTTTTAAAAATTACTATCTGTAATAGTATAGAAGTGATACATAACACAGATAATACGGCATCCTCTGATATTATGTGATAAAGGAAAATACTGTATTATTATGTTCAAGTTCATTTGATTATAGAATTTAATAGAGCTCTCACCTCTACAGTGCTAATTTATAGTCATCATGTGGTGAAATAGAAAGTCAACACGGACATTAAATGCAGCATATGGTTCTGTATAATAAAATTCATGTTGCGCTCTACCCTTTAGCATCGACCATATGGTTTTGATTTAATTTGTAGCCATTTGTTATGCCAGATAAGTTTAAAAAAAATTATATAGTGATTTACTGTTGGAAGTGCAAGAAAGCTTCCCACGCTGTCACTGATGAACTGTTTTTATCAACTTTGATCAGTTGCTTTTCACTTAGTCTACAGTACATTAAACTGATTTTTAGATTTACCTACTAGCTATTAAAAGGTTCTGTTAATGGTGATACTGAGGTAAATAGGCATATAGCTTAATATATTTTGGATTTGATGATTGTAATGACAGGATGAAAAGATAGCTTAAACTTCTGGAGTTTCAATTTGGCAGTAAAAAATACTGTTTTGTAGATGAGCTGTATGGAGGTTGAGTGTCTATAAATACATATATGTCTCTACTCTCAACACTGAAGCATCAGACCTGTCTTTCCAAGTCTTTAAACGTAATTCTGTTAATAGTTACGTGTTTTTACTCAACCTTAATTTGAATGCATGCGTTGAAGTGATTCATTCAGTTCTGCAACACAAGCAGTGATACTGGAATATTCTTTTTTTAAGTTTCAGAAATAAACCCACAATATTGTAGAAGTAAAAGTTGCCTCATCATGCAAGTAGAAATATGGGACTTCATTGGTCTAGATGAATTTCTGTATTTATGAAATACAGGCGATCTATTTTGTCTCTTCCCTTATTAACAAAGGGTGCTTTAACTTATATGTTCTTGGCTTTTTAGAGAGTGTATATATTTATGACTGTTTTCTTAGAAGTTAATTTGTTTTGCTTTTCATTTGGTGGAAGATTAAAGTGGAAGATATCCTGGTGCATTGGATTTTACTTAGAATGGTTAGAGTTGGAAGGGACCTTCAAAGGTCATCTAGTCCAACCCCCCTGCAAGGAGCAGGGACATCCCCCACCTAGATCAGGTCGCTCAGAGCCCCATCCAACCTGGCCTTGAATGTTTCCAGGGATGGGGCATCCACCACCTCTCTGGGCAACCTGTGCCAGTGTTCCACCACCCTCAGGGTAAAAAATTTTTTCCTAATATCTGAATCTACCCCCCTCTATTCTAAAACCATTACCCCTCATCCTATCACAACAGGCCCTACTGAACAGCCTCTCCCCATCTTTCTTGTAGGCCCCCTTGAGGTACTGGAAGACCACTATAAGGTCTCCCCAGAGCCTCCTCTTCTCCAGGCTGAACAGCCCCAACTCTCTCAGCCTTTCTTCATAGGAGAGGTGCTCCAGCCCTCTTATCATCTTTGTGGCCCTCCTCTGGACCTTCTCCAGCTTGTCCATGTCCTTCTTATGTTGGGGGCTCCAGAACTGGACACAGTACTCCAGGTGGGGTCTCACCAGGGCAGAGTAGAGGGGCAGAATCACCTCCCTCGACCTGCTGGCCACGCTCCTCTTGATGCAGCCCAGGATGCGGTTGGCCTTCTGGGCCGCAAGGGTGCATTGCTGGCTCATGTTGAGCTTCTCGTCCACCAGCACTCTCACCACTTGATGAGAACTTGTAAAAAATGACTTTACTGATTTGGAAAAAAAGCTTTCCAGAGTATGTAGAAGTTGGGATGCTTATTTAAAGGGTATCTCAATATATCAAGAGGCTGACTCAATCAAGAGACTTTTCTGAAGATCTCATGTGATCATGGTTTCTGATGAGATTCTTTGGTTTTCCTGCTGCACTAGTCAATTTTCTTGTAGGACTAATGCTGAAAAGAGGACGTTAATAAACTCAGTGGGAAAACTGAACCTTCAAAGAGTAAGGAAAGAAATGATGCTTGAACTCTGATAATTATATCTTAAATCTCCTCGCTCCCTTAAGCTGTGAGAATACTCTCAGCTGTGGGCTCACTGATGACTGGCAAGCTGTAAGGCCCTTTCCAAGTATCTATTTTTCACAAAACTTGAAGGATTTAATGTCCCTAAGACCTCTCTCTATGTGGCAAATTCTATAATTGAGCAGCAAATTCAGCATTTAACGGGCAGGACAGCTGGACAGATAGCATAGTTTGCAATCAATACGAACTATGTATACGTGCGTACAAAAAAGGTCCAACTATTCTTCTATAATAATATATAATTATATTTATTCTACCAATGGATCAAAACTATGAATATCTCAAAATGGAAGCTGAACACTGTAAATGAATTTTAGCTTTATTATAATCTTAAAGATCTTTAAGAACCTGGAAAATAACTTAGAAAATAAACAGTGGAGCAAATATATCTTTCTATAACTGCAAGTGTATTCTGAAGGAGTGCTTATATTACTTGATGCGTTCTGTCACTTTAGGTATCTTGCATTTGGGGTATTTTGTGTAAATGTGTATGGAGATGTTTTTAGATCAACAAGCTTATGTTTGTATAAGACTAAGAAAAGGTGGAGAAAAGTCTGTCTTTATCTGGTCTATTTGTCTTGCTAGTGGCTGTTATTCAATTGCACAATTAGATGCATCTGGACAAGTCTACTTCCACAGATGCCAGTAAAATTCCACTTGATTACGTTGCCCAAAGTCATCCTCACAGGACAGGATTTATATATTGTGGCTTTTTTGTTGTTGTTTTTTAGCAGTCAATTACACATTGAAGGTCGCTTTTTGCTTAAAACAACACCGTTAATTGGCCACTTCTGACTGCATGGCCATCACAAATTTCGAGAATTTAATCCAGCGCTTTGACAGATGGCCAGAGCACTGAGCTTCAGAGGTTGTGCTAACTTGGGCAATGATTTCTTATATGCCTGGGGCCAAATTAAGTCTTTATACTTTGTATATAGATTTATAATGTTTTGCTCTCCTCAATGCATTTCTAAGGTGGTTTCCCTGTGGAGCACATCCAGGTGTATTATTTTTGGAATTTTAAGATCACTTGGTGGGAATTCAGCAACAAGCATAATGAAAAAAAACCTTTCTTCAAATAAATTCATAAGCACACTGGATGTTCTTGTGTTTGATAGAAAAGTGATGCCGGTCAACAAAAATGACATGCCAGTCTCAGAGCTCACGTATTTTTAGCTACACTACCTTGTGCATTCTACTTGCTGTGCAGCAATATTGGGAACATCTGGAAGCAAATTTGGATAAAAGTGAGAATTACTTTTGTGCTCAATCATTTTCCACATGCAACAAACGACCCTATGGAAGTATTATCTATTAAATGGTAGGCAGATATTTGGTCAGGTGAAGACAAAATTCAAATAAACTAAATGATTTATACTTACTACAAGTAGAAATAGTGAAAATTATACTTGGAATCTTTAAAGAGAATACTAAGGTGTTGCAAATTCTTTCCAATGTTTGTAGATGAATATGCCTAAACATTCAAAGAGGTGATTAAAATTTGGGGGTTGAAAGGTGGGATTGCATGGTGTGTGTGTGGCGGAGGGAATAATTTTCAAATACAGGGGTTACCCATGTCTTTGACTAAGTGTGGTGTTTATCCATATTTGCTTCCTTGCTAACTTGAACAATAAAATACTCCCTATAGTATGATCGAATGCTCCATTTCTAACCTACATACTTTTGCTGTTAAATAGTTAA
Source organism: Ardeotis arabs (assembly GCA_011801015.1). Lineage (NCBI taxonomy): Eukaryota > Metazoa > Chordata > Aves > Otidiformes > Otididae > Ardeotis > Ardeotis arabs. The sequence goes on from JAAGAY010142880.1 coordinate 5,398, forward strand.
TGATATTTTCATTCTCAACATTTCAACAAAGAAAAAACATGGAGGCAAGGAAAGGTCTTCAAAACTGATGATCTGAGCTTTCTTTACAGAGTAATTCATAATGTACAGTTAAATTTGTATTTTGTTTATTCCAACTGCACTATAATGCTGTACAATAGTCAAGTATTACATGTGAGATGATTTGCAATGACTGTGTTAGAGCTCAGCTGGGACCAAATTAGGGTCTTGGCATGGTTTTTTTTGGTTGTGGGGTTTTTTGTTGTTTTTTTTTTGTTGTTGTTATTCTTTTTCTCTTTTACAAATTCTGGGGAATTTCAGATAAATTTTCAGTTACTTTTTTTGAGCTATGACTGAAGTGAAAAATGTCTGTCTGGTTTTACTTCTAAGACTTAAGCAATAACTTCTAAATGTTATGTGTGTTTTATTAACAACACCTATTTAAATTACCCCAAACAGTTGTGCTTCAGTTGAATATCAGATGTAGCAAACCACATAAATGAAAACGAAAGGGGTTTTTCATTACTTTTATTGCTTTTGAATAAAAAGGGGAAGTAGCAAAAGGTTGTATTTTGTTCATTAATCATTAAGAATTAAATTGACCTGAGTAAAACAATTTTGAATCCCTGGCTCTGGTCCTTTATTCTGCAATAACTGCAGTCATTTGAAGTAAATTGTCCATTAAAGCACTCTTCTGGCTTTTGACAAATTGCATCAAACTGCCTCCTCCAGGGAAACACAGCTCTGAGTAGTTGTGTAAGTTTATTTGTTGTCAGACACATAGGTTGTCTGAATTGGAAGATTCACATGCACACAGTGCAGCAGAAAGAAGCAAAGGGAAGATATGTGGTCAAGTCTAAAGTGAAGACATTAGAAGCTTGTTTTTGTGTGATGGCACAAAATTGCTTTTTCACACCTATCAGTTTCAAACATGTCTCAATTTGTAACAATTTGAATAACTGCTAAAACAATGTAAATACACTCAGATGATTATTGATCCTGTGTTTGTGGTTCACCCGTGGGAACAGTCCACCTTATTTTGAACACGAAGGAGTTAAAAAGGAGCAGTATTGGGAAGGGAAACGAGACAGCTAAGAAATACAGGGGTAGGACAGAGGCAGTCAGTTTAAGCTTGCAGTTATCCGAAGTCACTGCTGAATTTAAAGTCTGTGTTTTGGAAACGTACCATAGACTACATTAAAAACATGTTGTTCAAGCCATTAATTCACTGTGAAGTTGACATAGCATATAAGTTTATGTTGCAACTTTAATCAGTACATGGGATTTAGTCAAAATGCACTATCTTATGAAAGTTTCATTGTCTGATCTCATTAGTCTCTTTTTTGTCTCATTTATATGCACATTTAATGGACTAGAAGTCTGTGTTTTTCCTAAGTATGTTTTCAAGGGAAGTTATATCTGTTCAGCCATTGTTCTTCCTACAATTTACTCTCAGACATAATTATACCAGGGCATTCCAGCTTTTCAGAATGGATAAAATGAATATAAATTGCCTGGGCTTTGGTAGATAGACAATGTAGAAGAGGTCATCTGTTATTAGAGCTTTGAGGTAAAAATTGAGAGGGGAGAAAAGATAACTTGCAAGTATGGCAAGTACAAGCCAAATCCAACAAGTTAAAATGAGTAAAATGCTAAGTTATGAAGGAGAACAGATTTGTATCTGTATCTTGGACAGTTGTCAGTCATTGCTTGCCATTAGATGGATCTTGGCAACCAAGTAAAGCAGTAAAGCAATGGGTATTCTTTCAAGAAAGGTGTGTTTCTTGAGGTTTTTAATTTTTTTTTTTTTTTTTTTTTTTTTTGAGGAGGGGGAAGGTTGCTCTTCCTTCTTGCAGATAATGGCTTGTGTGCAGATGACTAGATGGAGCAACAAGAACAAACTGTGTGACCCTTTCAGGAGGCAGAGATGCAGACAGAGCTTGATGGAATTATATGCATCAGGATTTCTAAGCAAAGATCTCCCTGAGGGCCCTGGAAGCAAGTAACAGAGAAAAGACAGGTGCAATTGCATTCTCACAAAAAAGTTCTTACAAATTATATGTATTATGAATAAATGGTTACAGTAGAATTCTTTCATATTTATGTTCTCTGTGATGCATACAGAAGAGAAAAAGCCTCACTGGCACATAATATACTACTTTAATAAGTGTTTAATGGGGTTGCTAAACTTTAAGATCTGATATATCAGACAAAATGTGTCAGCCAGTTAGTCTGATCTTGCCAGACTTCAGTGAAAGACATAATATTTCATGCTTTATATCCAGTTGGACTATAATGAAAAAAACATTGTTGCCCACAGTTTCTGTCCAAAAACATAAACATGACTGTATAATCAGAAGGGATGTGATTAAAAGGCACCTCTGGAGATTATAAGGCACCTCAGTCCAACTGCCCTGCTTAGAGTAGGTCAAACGGAGCAGGTTGCTGAACACCATGTCCTGTTGGGTTTTGAGTATCTCCAAAGTTTGGCACTTGATAATCATGTGCTGGTGCAGGGAGTTGTTCTTTCTCAGATACAGTGCTTTGTATTTCCATATCTGGAAGTTCACAAGGTTCTTGTCTGACTACTACTTCAGCCCATAAAGGTGACTTTGAAAAGCAGCACAACTGTCTGATCCATCAACTGCTCTTCCTAATTCGGTGTCTCCAAAGTGGCTAAATTCTACTTGATCTCATCATCAAGCTCATTGGTGAAGATGAACAATATTGGCCCCAGTACTGACCCCTTGGATACACCACTAACTGGACTTTGTGCTACCAATAGCAACCCTTTGAACCCAGCAGTTCAATGAGTTTTCAATCCAACTTATCTTGTTTGTACTTAATGAGGTTTTTTCTGAGATCTTTACACATTTTTACCTTCACTATTTTAGCAATAGAGATTTTGTTGTATAAATTCACTGCAAGCTTCAAATTGTAGAGGTTTGAATTCATCCTCTACTTTTAGCAAATAGGGGCAGGTGTCATTGTATAATAGTGTTTCTTCAACCCCTCTGGAAAGGAATTTTAATTAATGCTTTAGGTGACATTTGAGGAGTGTGAACTTTGGCAACTTCTTGAACATTTTCAAGTAGTTTAAACACATCCATACTGACTTGTGTTTTTGAAAATCACACTTCAAATGTACTAAAATCTAACAGTCTGAGAAGCAAAACTTGAGGATTGATGAGGTGAAATAATTATAATAGGTGGGAGTATTCAGCAGCAAAGCTAGGGGCTGAGCAGCTACACTAATGTATAGTGAAAAACCTCAGTTCTTAAAATATCAAATAATGTTCAGAAGTTGACCATCTTGAAATCTTTTCTCAAATGCAGAAGGAAAGTATCTAATAGATTCTTTCATTTGTTTATGTAGAGGATACAGTCTTTAAAATTTCAATGAAGTCACATGTAATAGGAAGTTAGGAGGCTGAGAAAGAGTCACAAATCTTGAAGTCTTGAATTCTTTCATTTAATTTTAATCACTTTTTAAGCATTGGTCAGAAGTTTCATGACCATTCTACGCACTCAAATACATGTCTTCCTGTTTAATGTAGCAGCATTTTTCCAGGGAAAATGCGTTTTTCCTGGAAAAAGTTTTCAAGGGAGAGGATGTTGTTAGAGAAAGCTGGAGTTTTCTTCTAGAGGACTTGAGCTGGTCAAGTGAAAGCTATTGAAAAGAACAGGTTGTTCATGTCTGAGGTTGAAACTGAAAATGGGTTGAGGAAGGTTTGATGATGCAGTAACTATTTTCACGAAGGAGCGAAGGTAGGAAAGACCCTAAAACAAGGAAGACTATGCACAGGAAGGAAGGGAATGAACCAAAGGAGTTAAATAGCTACTGTAGTATTGGTGTATTCTAGATGTTTACCATGTTACCAGCAGTGCAAGTGGATTTCCTTGTTCACATGTGTAGGTTGTTTGCAAGCCGATTGTACTGTGGCTTAGTGATATAGTCAATAACATAAATCTGTAGTTCTCCTTGGAAGGAGTGCTGCTCTTAAGTGACCATTATCACCTACCTACAACTCAATTTTATATGTTTTTCCTAGTAGCAAAGAGTAAAAGTGGTGAACAGAAGGCTGATTTTGTATTTTCAAGACACTAAAATGCTCATTCTAATACAAACTAGCATTAATCTGGTGTCTGTCTCTTTGCTAGTAAACATTTTTCTATGTCTCTGTTAGACTGCAAGTCAAGTGCTTTCAAAAGTATAATGCTGTTTTTCAGTTTCTTCACAAGTTAACATTATTCTTACAAAAATATTCTATTTGTGGGGGGCTCTGGAGTCAAGATTCTTTGGCAACACTCTTCTCCTTAGGAAGCAGTGATAATGAAAGTACATAAAAATAACCAGATACTATTTCCCGTGGGTCCCATGCTATCTTTAACTGTTAATTTTGTGACTGATACAAAAAATACTTCACTCTCTTCAAGTCAGGAGTCATATCCTTGGAGGCATACAGTCCTACCTTGAGAATTATTATGCACAGTAGATCTATCCCTTATACCTAGATGAGAAAGACTCTTTCCTCAAAATCTGCTGTAGCAAAGTTTTATTATTAGAAGGTCTGCAGTGTTTAAGAACACAAGGAAAACATAAGACTTTTCTAGAAGAAACAGCTTATCAGCAGTCTACTTTTTAGAAAAAGTGAAGTAAATATGAAGATCAGTTTTTGTAATCTTTCAAATGACAACAATGAACCAGATAACAGATCCTTTTTCTCATATTCATGAATACATTCTTACACTGATGTGAATTTAAATCATATTCCTACTTGGGCAAAGAAAGGCATGGCATAGATAGTAGCTGAAATATTGAAGAGAACAGACATGGTATGTTTATTATTTGTCTAACTACAGGTTTTCTTTAATAAATTTTTAAATATTTGTTTTGCCTTTTAAAAATGTTATCAATACAGTGTTCACTTACATTTAGTATCTGATTGTGCTTTAATGAATGATTTATATGCAAACTTTGGGAATGAAGGTTCAAAGCTCACCAAAGAGAACACTTCTGTTTATATAACCATCACCTAATGATGATCTTAACTTCTACAGAAGGGATCCATAAGCCTAATTTGTTGCAGTTTGTTTACTTAAACAGATCTTTGTCTCCTTTTGTGTACATAACATTAGGGCAGGAAAACACTCGAAGACACTGAATATGAAATGAGTCCATGAAGGTCTGCTTTGCTGAACATGGTATGGTTATTATTCATAAAGTGTAAGGTCAAGGAAGACATGGATATCTTAAATGTCTGGGTTACTTCTGCAGTAACTAGAATGGCATTTAGCGAAGTGCTGCCATTACAGTTCTAAGAAATTCTGTACTCTAGTACAGCCATTTACTTGATAGTGAGTTAAAAACCACTGAAGTATTTAATAAAAAGCTATGATTAATTTTTATTTGTAATAAGCTGAAAAAAAAAAAAAATCTGTTGTTAACACACCTAGGACAAGACACTTTAATGCTTCGTTTCCCTAGGATGGTCATAGTTATTTGCAAACGAGCTAGAGAATGTACTACAACCCTCCTTTTTGGGCATAAGTTTAGGTTTACTGACATATTCTGTGATAGCATCAATAAAATTATTTTTAATAATGCAATTACTGCCAAGTTCGAGGTGAATATTCTTGGAAGTCTTGCACTCCTTTTTTGATACTGCATTTAGAAGGCACCGTGCTCAAAATTGATTCACTTTTTTTCATCTTCAGTTTGACGGATCTTTCAATTCCCCAAACTTTCAGGGGACTAAAATGTATTTTGTGATTAAAGTTTATTTTGTGAAAGTTGCGAAATGTATAAGAAGCTGGATATTTTGGCCATTGAGTATGAAAGTTAAGACTTTGGGCACCTGCCTTCCCCTTCATTTACTTCTCTTAAAGCTTTTGCGGGATGTTAGAGTCTCTATGTAGGAAGGCTGAAACTGATCTGAACAGTCATGAACGCAGACAAAGAGCTTCAGTTTCTTAATTAACTGTAACATCAGAACAGTGTTGCAATGAAACACATTTATATGAATAATAATATATACGTGTATTAGAGAATCACATTACTGTAAAAAGTGGCAAGAAGACTAAGAAATCATACTAGTTGTAAACTTTAAAACAAAATTTTTACTAGATTCATCCATTAATTTATATTCTATGAGAGCTATGAGTATATGATATCATGGAGCTGAGATCATGCAGTCAGCACTGATGGCTTTGGTCCTCAGTGATTCTTAGTCTCTGAGGTCGAGGCAATGAGACTTGGGAGCACTTCTACAAGAGAAGTTAGAGATGAAACTGACTTATTTTCAACTTTGTTGCATATTTCAGTATTAAAGATTTTGTGTGATTTGCCCTTTTGGCAAGAGAGTGGAGTTCAGCTGCTCCTAGTGATACTTTTCATGAAAATACACATGATGCAGAGCAAGGTAATAATGTTTTTTTTTTTGAGTGCTTGATGCAGTCTGAAATATTTCGGACAGATATTTTCTAAAGAGTTGAAAAGTGTTACTTAAATGAATGCTTATTAGTGTTCATAGCTATATTGCTACAAAATACAGTGTGACCCTTCCATGCAGGCCAGGGGTTTTCCAACCCATGCTGTGTGCCAGTGGTGGCTTGGCTCAGTTTGATATGAGTAGTATCTAGTGGTAAATGTGGTGTGAATTTCTGAATGGGAATCTCCCTATTTCATGTTACTTGATTCCAGTATTTAAAAATACTATTACTGAATCTTAAAAAAAAACCAAACAAAAACAAACAAAAAAAACCAACAAAAAAACCACAACAAAAACAAACAAACACCAACAAAACCCCCAACCAAATAAACAAAAAAAAACCCCAAAACAAAACCACACCACTCAACACCCCCCCCCCCCCC